>VWYH01001802.1:0-28339 GCA_013399365.1 Pampusana beccarii
CTGCTGATGTATTTGAAGAAGCCTTGTCCCTTTTTCCACATAACATAAACATCCTTCTTCCACCTGAGTTTTTACTGGAGTTCCTTACTCATCCATGCTGGCCTCTTCCTCCCTTTATTTGATTTCTTCCTCATAGGGATGCATCGGTCTTGAGCTTGAAGTCCATGATGTTTGAATACTAGCCCACTCTATTGGACCCCCCTACCTTCTAGAGCCCTGTCTCATGGGATTCTTCCAAGTAGGACCTTGAAGAGGCCAAAGTTTGCCCTCCTGAAGTCCATGGTTTTAGACCTACTTATTGCCCTGCTTCCTCCACACAAGATCCTAAACTCTACCATCTCATGGTCACTGCAGCCCAGGCTGCCCCCAACCATGACATCTCCAACAAGTTCTTCTTGGTTGGTTAGGACAAGGTCCAGCAGCATGGCTCTCCTTGTTGGCTCCTCCACCATTTGTGTCAAAAAGTTGTCATCAATGATCCATAGGAACCTCCTGTATTGTGCATGCTTAGCTGTTCAGGCAATACAAGTGGCAGACTTTTACATGTATTTGTAAACAGCTGTAGACGGTAGAATAAAAATAATCTTTCAGTACCTCCCTATTAAGGCACGCTCTTCACCAACAATAACGAAACAAAACTAAGTTCCTACTCTTATATTATTCTTCAACTGAATGAGAAAAAAAAATACAAATAACTAAATGCATTTACTAAACTTCAAAAAACTATAAAAACTAGGACAGACTACATTTCAACAGAATACTCTAAAGAAAAAAGAAAACAAAAGAAAAAAATCAACAACACATCACCATACATTATTAACCTGGATACAAAAGAAAACTACAATATTCGTGTAAAAGAAAAGACAAGATAAGGTTAAAATAACTACTGTTAAGGGTACTTTACAAAAAGGCTTGGTGAGTGTCAGCATCAGTTGTCAGTGAAGCCCAGTAAGAACCTGCAAACTTTGTTATCTGATCAGATGCTTTTTCTGGGCCAGAGTACAGCAAAACAACATAATTCTTTCACTCCAGTTCAAGATTGCAGCTTAATATGGTAAGAAACCAAAACAATGGCTTGACTACAAATTCTTTTTACAAATACACATATTGGGCAATACAATGGAACAGTCTTAGTTCGATCAGTGAATGAAAGAAATACGTTGCCAAAACTCTTTTTATCTCTTTGCTTAATTTCCTCCTCCTGCGGCCAAGCCTTTAGGCTGCTAAATCCACCAATTGTCTCTTAGCATGCAATAAATGGAAGAAAGTACGTTTATAACATCCACATAAATCGTCCCTAAAGACTAGTTAAATATTCCTTGAAATCTGCTTCCTTTTTTTTTTTTCCTTATGTCTATCCCTAAGATAAAAATCGATTAAAACTTCAAAATGTTATTAACAGAAATATCCTACAGGAATAGCCAACTAAATACACTCCTAAACCATCTTCTAACATGCTACTTGTCACAGACAAATAACATGCCTCTCATTTCTAAACCAAAGGTCTAGACTCATCTAATAGGTCCTTTCATATTTTTATCTAAAGGTTCATTCATATTCTGAATAAAGGCATGACATCTTGCAAAGAACACTTAACACTCTTTGCAAAGATTTAACCCATCCTGTAAGCTGCTGACATTTTCTTTTAAGTTCTGCATTTTAGTATTTGAAGCATCAAATGACTGATCAACGGAAAATATTTTACCAAAGAAATAACTTATTTCTTCTCTAATTGCTTAAAATGAGCCTACAATTTTAAAGTAAATCTATATCCTGAAATAGAAAATTTGAAGATATTGATTGCTCCTTTTTTAACTCTAATAAAAGAATAATTTTCCTGTCTAAAAGACAGACACCATCTTCACAGTGAGACACTGCATCTTTATGATCTATAATAACTTCATTGCTAAAACTATTCATAACAAATGTAAATTTAAAAGCACTTGCATGACTAAGAATAGAAGGATTTAGAAATGCAATATTAAATAAACATTTTTAAATGGCTCTACTATATATCTTCCTGTCACCAAGAAAACGTGTATTTAGAAGACGCATAACTTTTTAACAGCAAAGTAAAATATCCCCAAAGTTAAAAATAACTTGAACAAAACTAAAAAATAAATATTAAAGTTTTATGAATAAAAACATCCTTTTAAAGGAGAAAAGATACAGAAAGCCAGGTAATATCTGTAATGAAAGACACCTTTTTCCCACTTCAAGCTTACAAGAAATTTCACTAAAAATTAGGTTTATATTTTTGACATTCAGACTAGATTACTTCAGTTTACTGTATCCAAATTTGAATGTGAAAACTGCAGCAAGACTCCAGCTTGGACTGAACATGTCCACATCTTCCACGTTAGACTGCCATAAGCATTCAGCCCGATTCCCAGGCTGACTTCCTGTCACATCAGGGATTTATTTTTTTACTAACTCTAATTGCAAACAACACTAGAGAGCAATTTCATGTACGTAGCCACTTAATTCATACCATCACGGCAAGGATGTAGTGTGTAGGAGCATGAAATATGGTAAAAATCCAAATGAGATCAATCAAATGAGATTCTGGATTATAACACGAGAAATTTCATGTTGACACACCTTCCACTGCTAACAAAAATCACACTCAGACGCTCACCCCAGAGATACTGTGAAGCAACTTAATACCTACACAAACTTCAAGAGGCCACCTTTCACCATGGATTGTGAATCTACATTTCATTAAGCACACTAGAGATCACTGTTTAACCAGAAGAGTTATGGAGATTTTTAATATGAGTCAATGATGTTGTCACTTCATGGACCTAGTCAAAATGATACATAAATTCAGCTTAATTTTTTTAGGCAAAAATTGCCTTACATTGGTGCTTCTGGCCTCCTGCTTCGGAAGATTTGTTATTAAGAATGATTTTAAAAATAAACTACTGACAGAAAAACATGCAATAAGCACTATTTTCCAAATGTCAATGCAACCTGAATTTGGTCAGAAAAAATAGCAGCTTATTAAAAGAAGCAGCAGTTAATAAAAGCATGCACATGACTGGTAGTTCCTACCAAAGCTTCTATTTGTCTAACAAACTGCCCCCCACATCCCTCTAGAGCAGTAATTCCAGCTAGGTCATAGCATATCTGAATATACAATTTGATCAGTTTTGATAGGCCTTGAACTGATACAGCTTGACCTTTATACTCTTTGCCAAAAGCCAGTAACAACCTTATGAACTTTCTTAAGCATTTAGTCTTGTCAAGATATTAGCTGACAATCCTTTTAACATCCAACATATGCAATGAGCTTTCTCAAGAAGATGTTAATGCATACGGAAAACATATGTAGATGAAAATTCAAACGCACTTTTGTCAAGATTTTAGAGGGGCCGTAGCAACAATTTTTTCCTGACAAAAAGATATATAAAAAGCACTCTCCTACTCAAACACACTGTTCTGGCTTTACTTGATTGATGTTATTGTTAATAATATGGTAATAATATGCTCTTGTTATCTTGTTAAAATTGCTTCTATTGATGAAAATTATGATAATTAATATTTTGCCAATGGGAGGAGAAAAATGAAGGGAAGGCTGTCAGACATACAGAGCATCTTCAAGTTTCTAACACATGATCGATTCTCAAGGATCCAAGAATGCTTACTCCACGATCTCTTCTAGATACACAAGTTTCAGCGAGAAGAACTGTTGCTCTGTTATGTACGTTAAACTGTTATGTTTACCCTCTTAAATTACTGCTTCTGCAAAAACAGGGAAGAAACTTTATTTAATACAGACTTCAGGCAAAGCGGATTTTGTTGCAGGTATTTATACTCTGCCCCTGGCAAAATACACAGGTAGTTTTTTCTCCTTGCCTTCTTCACCATCCTGCAATATCCTGAAATAATAAGCATATGCCATCTATTGCCACTGCTTCGATACAGAGAGAAAACATTTCAATATGAAGTGTAAGTAAATTCTGATCATTATTCCTAAAACAATCAGTGCTTACCATTTTTATAGATCACTTAGTATCTTCTAGAAAGGAACAAAATACAAGAGAAAATTTTCCTATTCTCCTCAAACACAGTTTTTGAAACTCAATGCAAGCCTGCTCTAGCACGGAAACTGTAATTTCTATTGGGTAAATTCAGAGAAACATAAAAGGTAAAAACAAAATCCCCATACTTAGAAGACTATATAACTACCACCAATAATAAAATAATGCATGAACAAACATACTGGTTCACAGTTTACAGTTTGAGCTGTGTCCTATTGCTAACGAACCTACTATTAGGAAAAAAAAAAAAAAAAATGACATGGGAGGTGATGGAAACAGAAGTGCACAAATACCAAATGTCAGAGCAAGATCAGGCTGACATTCCCTTGGCTTTTGTGCTGCTGGCAAAGGTGAACCCTAGCTCACCTCCTACCTTAAAATTCCCATAACCAGTAAATCAAGTAAGTGACACCGTGTGTTGCAGATCATGGTAGCGAACTGAGGAGACTGAATGAAGAAGTTCAGGAGTGCAGTGTGAAGGACTGCAGACTTGCTCAGCCTAAATTCTACCTAAACAACTCACATTTCCCGTTACCAGTGTGCCTCTGAAGAAATAAAACCAGGGAACAGAGACACTGCACAGGAGATGAGGTAAACTCTGAGGATCTGGATCAATCTGTAGCATTCTCCAGCAGTTCACTGGAAAAGTCCATAGAGAGAAGAAACACTGCGCCTACTGCTATTACAAATTGCAAAAGTTTTCTTTTGAAGCCTTCTAGCATCACTGAGTATAAACTTGGAAAATGGAAAATGAGGGCTTCATAAAGCTCTAAACAATGTTGTATTTTACTTTTCACCCATCTGCAAATTTAAGGCAATCTGCATGAAGTGTTGTAGGGTTGGGTTTTTTGTTTGGTTGTTTTTTGTTGTTGTTTTCTTGTTGGTTTGTTTTATAACCTTTCAAAATGCCACTTAATGATGGCCACTTCTTTGTGTTAGTTCTCAGTTTCCAAGACTGACTTTAATTTAAAGGTCCTAGTTAAATAAAAATGAACTTTACAATTTCGATGACTCAGATTCTCAGCATATCGTCTACTGTTCACAGAATACAAAATCCTACACCCTCAGCAGGGCTCATTAGGGGCTACAAAACAAGTATTGATTCAGAAATGCTTAAGTTACTGTTGCAATGATACCCATTGTGGCAAAACCAAGTTATAGATACGTACGAAACTGAACGAGGAAAAGATAACCAAAGCAGGAAAAAGGGGACAAAGAGGAAAAAAACCAACCAACCAACCCAGAACAACACATAGTAATGAATGGGAGCTATAAACTCTTCTGTTTTGCTAAGGCTACTGAGAATTCATTAACACTCTTTCAAAGTGTTTGGGGGGCTTAGTTTTTGGCAGGTTTTGGTGTCCGTTTCGTTTGAGTGTCGTTTTTTTGAGGTGGGGTGTTCTTGGGTTTTTGTTCCTTTTTTTTTTTCCCTAATACAGATATCTTCATTTGTTTTCACCTGTTCCAATACAAAACAGATTTCTTCATTAGACATAAACCATTTCTATAGGAAGAGGAATTTTCTTATTCTTTTGTTTTGCAAATTAGCTTCCAAATTATCATTTTTACAAGAACTATTAAGAAAATTGAGTAAAGATCACTACCAAAAAGCTTTTAAAACTTCATGAATAAAATCATGTCATTAAAATTTTTGTAAGATTACCAGTGTTCACTTTTTTTACATCCTATTTATGCCAGAAGAATGTCAAAACAGAAAGTTATTTAGAATATAAAATAAATGCTCCTATTTGCACAGTATTTTGATTCAAGCTCTGCCACTTCAGTGAAATGCATAAAAAAATAAAAAAAACTACAACACAAACACAACAGACAAGCTGCTTGCTGTAACCAACAACTAAAGATAACATCTAAGAGTTTATTTGTAAACTATGCCCTAGTTATATAAAACACTAGAAGAACGACTAATGAGTTTTATATTTGAGGCCTGTACAAGATCTCAGGAAGTACTTAAAACGTAAATGATAATTACCTTAAGGACACGCTATACTCAGGATAAAAGATGCTTTTATACTGAACCCAGGTCCCAGTTTCTTCTGTATCATGGTCTTCTATTGAAAAGAGATTGAACGATGCGAACCTTCTTACAGACACTTGTTGGAGATGCACATCTTTCAAGTGCTTTTTCTTCAGGACCTTTGAAATGAAGAACAAATTAAACATTAAGACTAAAACTGCCAAAAAAATAACAAACACACGCTTATTTAACTGAAGAGGCAAGTTTGAAATCAACCATAATAGCTATGCTGTTAGCTAACAGCTATGAATAACTAGTCCAAGTGTGTCAAGCCTGAGAAAAACAACAGTAGTGTTGATGGTAGGGGTCAAGAGAGTGGGTTATAAATTTATTACGTCTCATATATATTATACCTCAAGAACTGTAAAGCAAATGTACTGTGTTTATAAGTACACAAAGTTGCTTTAACTCCAGCTCCAGTGAACTCACGCCAGAATCAGAGAGGCAGACTGGGTTCTTCCCTATCTCCCATCAAAACATTCTGTGCCACTCACTGTCCCTATAGATTAAAAAAATCTGAGCGATATGTGTTTGCCCCGTAGACGACATCCTAGCTCGTCAGCTGCTGCACACTTGCAGAACTGCTGCCAAACTTGCTGCCTGTCCCAGGCCCAACTTGCAGATGCCACAACCACACGGTGCCTTGCCAGGGGCCCCCTGGGGGGACTGGTGCATTAGCCACCTTCTGCACCATCCCCAAAATACACTGACAGCACTAAGCTCAGCACTAAGAGACTGAAGGATTCGCGGCAGTGGCCATTTGCATTTTGTGCAATAGCTACGTGATTAAAACACTTGTTCGGGAAAGTGAAAACGTGGGTTCTCTGTCCTGCACAGTCCTCTGCACCCAGCCGTGTCTTTGGGGTGCAAGGTACCAACTCCTCCATGCGGGAGAACCCGGCATCCGGCCCATTTGAGCGGTATCGATGCACACAGAACAAACAGCACCTCCCTGCCAGACAAAAGGGCTTATTCTTTAGGTCAGTGATGTGGAAGGAGAGATGCCCTGGGTTTAGCTTCTTGCTCCTAACATTGGACAGAGTACATAAATAATTGCCATTGGACTTCTAAAATGAAGGCGTATAAGCAGTCCACAGTAATAAAAAAAAAAAGGAGCAGAAAATAAACTCAACCCTATAAATATTCAGAGCTACAAGGAATAGCTCTATTTCAGTAGGAGAGCAGCACAATTTAGATTTTTGCCAACCAGACCTAAATGAGAAGCAGCTCTCCAGAATTATGAAACTTGGAATGGAAGCTTTGCATATGGGATGTGTACAGGATAAAGGGTCAGTCATTTTTTTGCTACACCCAATCTTTGTCAACTGTGCTTTAACTAGAAATGCACACGCATCCAAGAGGCTCACAATTTGGTGACATGACCTGTTATTTTGCAGAATAGTTAGAAATGCTACATATGTGAGCAGAGTAATTGTATTTGCTAGGCTGTTCGTTTCTAACAGCGGATCTGATGCATCAGGCTTACTGCTTTTGGATCTATTTTCATTGCCAGGTCTCAGCATACAAAAGGCACAAGTATCTTCATCAAAGTATTAAAAACAGCTGTGTCATGTCCACAGTATTTCTTCTACTTCTGTAACACATGGGAAAAATACATATATGAAGGAAATCACAAAAACAGTAAAACAGGAGAACCAAATACAAGGCTAGCAGAATTAAAACCTTTATATAGTAGTGGCATGCCTGGAAACAAAATGGATCAGCTTGATAACTAAAGAAAACCACCAAGATCTAATTTTCTGAAAACCATGTTGTTTGGGGGCTTTTTTTAAAGCAAAGGCGAGCCATTACTAAGAGGAAAATAAATCCAGCAGTGACAACACTTTCCTGTTTTCAGGTTTTTGTTCTACAGAGACACCTTCCAACCACTTTGTAAAATGCATTCTCTGGGTTAGCAGAAAATCTCATGAGCATTTCAGTACTCAATAAAACATTTCTCCCAAAGACTCCAACTAAAATAAAGAGGTCTAAAATGCAAAAATTACAACAGCAGGTCAAATCTTTTAAAAACCTAAGTATAATAGAGAAAACAAAGCACAAAGGAAGAATGTTACATTATTTATACATCACTCTGTATTTTTACACAAGGATCAAAATATTTTTTCCCTTAAGTCAGTTCCTAAAAGCATCACAATCATGTTACAAGCTACAAAGACATGCTGCTGCTATAGGATAACCCCCTGACAACAACCAGAAAGTGACAAACTTATTTAAACTCATAATAATGTTTTGGATATGTTAAAAGACAGTCTTCTCTATTGGAAAGACATCATGAAAATAAAGGCGAAGCTCCCTGACTTCCTGCACACTGCCATAATAAATGAACAAGCCCCAGGGACCTATAAAACTAGTAGCTAATATCAAAGCAAGCTAAAGGCTTCTCAACAGAATAGACAGAATTCTTGGGTTTAGTGATGGTAAAGGGAAAGAATGCTTGTGGAGAACAAATCACCAGACACCACTGTCCTTTGGCTGGGGCTAGTGGACACTTCATCTCCTCCCTCAGTAACTTTCAGCTAACTTTCTCTGCATATTTTTATTCTAAAATTTTCCAGAAGCCTTGTTTCACTCTCTTCCAGATCCTCTTTCGGTACTGAAAGGCCCCATCTTCTGCACAAGATCTTTACAGGCATACACAAGTGTTGGGCTTGTACACTGATCATGCATACAAATATTACCTAAATAAATAATATATTAGGTTCTGTAATGAAAGATTCTATTCCAAAAATTAGGTTCCTTAAAAGAAAAAAATTCCAAGAATGACAAAAAACCCTACAACAAAACAAACAACAATGCAAGTTCACACATTTATCTTGCAGTTTTCCCTCTCTCAAACTTGCATTTTCTTTTCTCTCTAACTTCACCTAGAAATATAGAATTCTAAGGCAATTCTTTCTCCATTAATACACCAGACTTTAAAATAAATAAATAAATAAATGCATACCCAAACTGTCTCCTGTTCTAGAAAGATTCTAGTAAAATATTACCACAGATCTTAATTGCAGGCCCTTGGTATTTAATGACAATATCAGGACCACATTTAGGACTTCCTGTAAAATGTAAAAATGTTTGGTGTCTCTTAAAAAAAACCAAACCCACACACACATATGGAGAAAGGCAGTCACCTGAAATTCCCTGTATTTCTTTGTTATATGTCATTGTGCATGGCTTAGTTATCCTAAAAGCCAAATTCTGTAACAGCTGATGGTCTACAAACCTCCACTAAGTTCTATGGCACTGACAGGAACACGATTATTTTGTACATGCAAGCAAGTTTCTACATGATCAGCCACAGCATAATTTAAAATCTCACCATCTCTAAATATCATCACTAGGGTTGTGAATTGTTTATTTTTACAAGTAGTTTATTTACCAAACTCTTTTATTCAACTGTAAACAATTTACAAACTCAAGGCTAACAAAAACATGGGAAGAGATCTGTACCCTTCACACAGAAGAGCAGGAAAGGAAGAAAAATTGGTTTTGAAGTTTTTATGTTCAGAAAAATAAATAAATAGGTAAGTGGATAAACAAATAAATAAATAAATGAACAAGTGAATGAATAAAAAGAAGCCACTGCCCTTTCCTCACTTTAGCTTTTATTTTTTCGGTTTTGGAAGCTAAAGTACATTAGCAAGTGAGAAGAAGGAAAAGAGGAAGGCAACAGGCAGGATAAATATATAAAGCTTACAGATTTCAGTAAAGCGTTCATTAAACTTTCTATAGGGAGCGACTTAGCTTATGCCTATTCCTCTAACTTCCCTGCTATAAGAACTACAGACTGGATAATGTCATCAATTGCATAGACTGGTAGAGCTCAAAACAGAGCCTTAGAGTTAGCCTTAGCCTAACTTCAGTCAGCTATAAATGCACATGACATGTAACTGACCTTAGCATTTTGTTTTAAGCAAAAAATATTTTCCTTGAGTCTGACAAGCTAAGTTTACAAACATTGCCAAACTTTAAACTCAGTACGTCCATAAAACACTCTATTGATAAAGAACACATAGGTAATTAAACAAACCCCTGGCTTTTTATACTAGCTTCATAGGATACCTGATAAAAGGGCTTTTTTCTTAATTAAATCAGCAAGCACACTCTCAAGCATCCTTACCATAGCAAATCAATTTGTGTATGCATTGAATGAAAGCAAATTCAATATATAAACACACCACAGAACTGATTTCAAGTAAGGCATTATTATAAGCAGTATGAAAAATGTTTTTAAAAGCACTGTAAGAAACACTTGGACAGTGCTTCTTTAAAGATGGACATAAAAGAAGGTTGCTACCTTCTCCCAATCCATAGATAGATCTGAGCATCACTGTAGTAAAAAGTGCAGAACTGATTTTTACTTCAGATGTACCAGTAAGATTAAATTGATCCTTGCTCATCGTACCATATAAAAATCAACAGAAGAGCTAAAAACATGGAAAAACCCAGGGAATCTGCAGAGGAAAAGGTCACAGACACCTGTAGTTTTAGGAAGAAATGGAAGCCTTCTCCCCAGATACCTACATGCACCCCCCACAAACCCCAATTTGATTGTTATGAAAAGTTCTTCATTATTTTAAGGAACAGGGCTATGCCGGAGACAGTATGTCGAAAACAAATAAAAGCTTGTATAGCCATAGAGCACAGCCTACATATTCTGCTAGAATGGAAAAATACAGACAAACCTGCTTTTCTTACCAATAACTTTGACATTTCCTGCTTTAGAATATAATGAAACAGAAGTTCGTCCCGTTGAACAGGACTGGGTAATTTACAAATCAAAAAACACACACAAAGAAAAGGTCAACATTAACCTCCCCACGCCTCCCGCTCTGTTACCCAAGCGCAGCCCGCTGCCTTCTCAGGGAGCGCTCACCATGCCATCCATTTGCACAAAACTAAACATTTAAATTAGGGCTATAAATACCACCTCCGATAACAATAACAACTAACAAAACTGATTCACGTTTTTAAGCCTTTGCAGAGGAATTCTTTCCAACCTTGCACCACTCCTAAAGGGTCCAAAAAAGCATGGAAGGCCAGAGCTGGCAAGTGCTGCTCACCTAGAGCGCAGGTGTAGCCGCTCACTGCTGCTTCCTCCTCATCATCCTCCCCCAGGCACAGCCCCCCTGCTCACCAGACCACCCCCGCTGTGGGTGAAGCTCAGTTTCTGCTGCCCAGTGAGGGGGTCTCCCCCCAGCTCCCCATGACAGCCAGTTGGGGGGAGTATTTGGTAGCAGCTACACCAACCAAATCCAGCAGCACCGATGGAAGGTGTCAAACCACAGCCTGGCAACACTGAGCTGGTGCCCCCAGGCTGGGGGGTGCTGGCCCTTCTCCTGTTAACACTACTTATCACAGAACCATAGAAGCATAGAACGTTAGGGATTGGAAGGAACCTCGAAAGATCATCTAGTCCAATCCCCCCGCCAGAGCAGGAACACCTAGATGAGGTTACACAGGCGGGTTTTGAATGTCTCCAGAGAAGGAGACTCCACAGCCTCCCTGGGCAGCCTGTTCCAGCCTGAGACCACAGGCTGCTCTTGGTATCTACTGAAGGCGCACTTTAAAGAGCCACGTGTGTATACATGTGTATCTGTGTATTTACTATCACTATGTTTATAGGAAGAGGACTGCAAAATCCCTTCGCAAGCTCCAGCGTACTGTTCCTCGCAGTGCTCCCGCAGCTCGCCCTCCCTCGCCGCCACGATTCACCGGCACCCCGGCCCAGGGCAGAGCCCGGCCCCTCATGCACTGCGGGCTACCGGCCACACGGACCTGCGACCGCCCGGGGCCGCGGGCGCCCAGCGCTAAGGGACGGGAAGAGACACCAACGACCCCCGGTACAATGCGCCGCCGCGTCAGAAGACGGGAGCGCCGTTCCGGACAGACGCGCCGCCGGCCCGCCCCGGCAGCCCCTCCCGCCCGCGGGCTCCCCCTACCTGTCCGAGCAGCCGCCAGCGGGCTCTCGCCGCTCCCCCACCGCTCGCCTCGCACCCGCCCGCGGCGGGGCTGCGCGGAGAGCCGGCAGCCTCGGCCATGCGGCGGCGGGCAGCGCCTGGAGCTGCAGCGGCGGGAGCGCTACCCTGGCCGGCCGGGACTCGCCGCCGAGCTTCCAGCGGCTGCCGGGCCGATCGGCTAGGGCTTGAGGGGGAGGAAGTGGGTGGCCATCTTTGTTAAGGGCAGCAGCGTGTTCTACAGCTGCCCCAGGCAGCGCTGTGGGGACGGGCTGCCGGCGGGGACGCCCGGCTGTTCGGGAACACCGCAGGGGCGGGAGCGTGCCTCAGAACGGGCCGCCTGCGACCTCCGCGTCCCGGGACGAAACTGTACGTGAAACGGGAGCGACCGTGCCCGCGCGCTGACATCAGCCGTGCTCGCCCGCCGCAGCTGGCTAAGGCGCCCTACCGCCATCTTGGCTACGGGCAGTCCGGCCGGGGAGCCGGGAGCCGCTGCTGCCCGCCTGCCATCTTCTCCCGGGCAGCCCCGCCGGAGGGAGCGCGGCTCCGGGCCCTCCTGCCGCGGAGAGTCCTCGGGCGGGCGGCGGTGAGGGGCAGGGCTGGCGGGAGGGGGCCGGGCCGGCTGCTCTGTCCCTCGCCCGGGCGGGACGGGGGAGCGGGACAGCGGGCGGTGAAACACACGGGAGGTGAAACACGCAGGGCTTTCCACCCCTGCGGGGCTGCGAACCTGTCAGTTCTCCTGCGAGGGGGGGTCAGCTCCTGCTGTCGCGTTACCGTTCCGACATCGACTGATTTTATTGTTCTATAATACTTATAAAGAGGGGGGGAAACATCCCAGAACCTTCCCGGTTTTTGGTTCTTCAACATTTAAACACGGGCAGTTGCACCTTCCATTCTCTTCACTGATAGTTTCAATAGAGTTAAGCTGTAAACTGCCAGGAGCCACGTTTTGTGGTAACAGAGCAGATTAATACGCATGCTAAGCTGTGTGTAACAGTTACTCAGTTTTGCTGTGCCTTCCCGTCTGATTTTCCTAATGAATCAGTCTCATTTCTTTGAAAGAGACGAAGTTTTACCTTCAGTTTATGCTCTTGTCTATTTCGCACACAGTGTAAATGATCAGCACTTTGGGATTTTCAGAAATTTCAGGTCGGCTGTTGAGAAATGAAGGTTAGGACGTCGTGTGCTGTACTGCGAAATCTTCTCCAAGGGCTGAGCTTCAGTGACAAATACTACTCGAAGCATAACCGTCTTCAAACAATATATCTTTATAGTAAAATAAAGCCAAAAAAATGCTACATCCTGGACTGTTCATGGAGTACCTGCACACACAGGACCATGACACCTGGAAGCATCCTGCCACGGAGATTCTTTTCCTGCAAGGTATGCTGTTTAAGTACAGACTTAATGTCGACACCCAACTTGGCACATCCGTTGGGCAAGCTGGCCGTGTTTTTCCACATGTCAAGGAAACACATTTTTCCTAGAGGGTTTATAGGAGGGAGATAAATACTAGGATTTCAGTTATGTTCAAAGACATACACCATTGTTCAGCTTTTCTGTACTGTGTTGATATAAAGCTGCATTTTGGCTGATTTTCCTGCTGTAGCAATTTCTTTAAAGAATTGGTATCTTCCAGAGAGATTTGGGTAAAGTGTCGGGAGAAAACTGCAGGGAGAGATCAGCGAGTGTAGAGGCAAAGTGTCCAAGCTGATGACTCCAGACCTGACCACTGTGAGCTGTTTTTTTCTGTGCTGACCAGTAAGGCATGGTTTGCACCATATTAAATATTAAAATATTCTGTTGACTTCTCGTAATTGTATTGACGTGTGATGAACTATACTTTAGAAGGTACTTGGATTAATTAGTGTAAATAAATATTGTGTAAATGGGTGGCGATGTAGCACGCACAGTGTCAGAAAATAAATTGAAATAATTTCAGGTCTTCTGTTCCTGTATTTCTGATACAGTTTCCTAAAACCATTACAAAAGCTTATTGCAGTATGACAGCCAGTAAACCAATTTGTATGCATAATGTATACTGTTTTAAAAGGTTGGTGTTTTGGTTTGGTTTATATTAAACATGTTTTCAGATGGATGTATGGTTGTTCTAAAAATGTTTCAAAGTTTGCAGTGTTTCTTCAAACATGACCCAGAGATCATCTTTTTGTAATGCGCTTATTTCTAACCATAATGTAAACAGTTCCTTAGTCTGTGTCTGAAATGTAAACAAATGTTTCAAGGAGAACATACGAAGTCGAGATGGATGAGAATGTGTGGTGCTCTCTATTCATTAGCAGTTCACCAACACAGATACAAATGCTTGTCCATGACACTGGTTCCAAGATACCAACAGGTGGTTTTCACCTGAAAGGAAGCAGTGCCTGTTTGCTTTGGAGCAAATGTTTGCAAACAGGTTGTCACGGAGATCCTTTGCTAGCCTCAGAATCTTTCTAGATGCTCTTTGAGGTGACTGTTTTTTCCCCAGGCAGAGAGGTGTACAGTAATTCCAATATATACCTCCACTGTGGCCACCAACTCTATGTAATATTTCTGAATACATACAATGGGAACTGTTGAAAAAAAAAAAAAACAAAGCGAGGGGAATCATCATATAGTATGGAACTCACCAAAATGAGTCATGGACTCTAAAATTTCATGTAGGTAGAAGGAGAAATGGTACACATACATGAAAGAGACTTTTTAAGTATTCAGAAACCGCATTCGGCTCGGGAAATTCCTGACCTAAACTTGTTGAAGGCAGGGGGAACACTTGTTGGGGAGGATCATATGTGCTTGTTCTATTCTTGTGCTTCCCTAAGTATGCATTTGTGGCCACTGTAGGGTTTTTGGTTGCTTCTAATTTGGGAAATCGTGTTTTCTTAGAGCGATTTTCCCAGTGATAGGGAAGAGGATGGTACAACTAACACATCCTGCAATTTCTTTACGTTGACCAGTGACACAGTTGCTCCAGAGCTTCTGTGAGGGCTTTCATGTTTGTTTGGGGTTTTTTGTGACTTGTGCTTCTGATTTTATCCTAGGCTAGAAGGACCATTGGTCTAAACCAGACATGAACACTCATATGCTCTCATGAATTATGTGGTTTACAGTCATAGGGAGTTGGGTAACTGGAGCAGATGTCTACTCAGAACATTCAAATTTTAGATCTCTTGCATTTCTGAAGACAAACCAGGAACAAACCTACAGTTCTTGATGCAAAGTGAAGATGGGGTAAAAAGAGTACGCTGCTTTTTAAGTTTAGAGACATTCACGTAATACAGTGAATGTGATAAAATGCTGCTTTCTGTGATCTATGTAGTGTTATGTACTGTATGTTAACCTTATTATTCGATCAAATGAGATTTTTATAGCAGGCAAAAAGAAGTAGCATTGTGCTAGCAATTTTAACACATTTTCAACATTTTTGCAAGAACAGACAATTTGTTGGCAAGCAGGTAGCAGTAGTTTGCTCATGGATAATGGAAAACCAGATCCTTAAGCTTATTCCTGATAAAATTGCTGCATAACCCATATAAGTTCACTGTTTCACTTCATTCTGTGCCTTGTGAACATTTGTACTAACACTATTGAGGAGCTGGAGCAAGAACCTGAGCAGGCTGCTAGGACTCCTCAGTACAGGGACAGAGTTGTGGGCAGTGGTGTTGTTTGGGAAAGGAAATGAGAAATTATACTCTTCAGACAGGAAAATTACGAGAAAACACCTCTGAAGAAGGAAAAATAACAGAATTCCATAAAAAATAACGAAAAGCTAGTTCTAGAACAAGAACAAACGTATTTACAAATAATTAAGAACATACATTAATAGTACCTTAAATTTTGAAGAGAAGACCTCAATAAATATGTCAAGTAAAGCACATTTGACACTACCTCCCTAAAAGATCAGGAAGAATTGAAAGAACAACTTGTTCCAGTGGTGGGTTTTGTTTTTAGTGGCACTTACTTTGTACTAATGCAAAGATGGTTTGGGATCTGTAGCTTGGGAAATACTATTGCCTCAATATATTCGTATTGGAGTATAGAATGCGGGCTAGTAGCCATTGCTGTCTGTCCTTGCTTAGCAGGAAGGAACAAAAATCCCGTCCAAAAGGAAGAAAAACACATCCGTAACAACATCAGAGCTGCAGTACAAAAATCTTCTGAAATCAGAGCAGAAAAACTGGAATGACGTTTCAGTGGGATACAAAGCTATGACAAAAAGAATCAAGGAAAAAATAGAAGAATTGCACAACAAGTATACATTCAATTTGGGAAGCCCAAGGGTAAGTAGCAAAGAATACAGACATTTCTCATCGCTGAGTACAAATAAAAGGCAGTAAGCCATTCCTGCCATAAAATGCTGTGTTACTGGCTATTTTATGGTTGTAGTTTTGAGTTTTGAATATTTTAATAATTATGGATAGTAACAGTGTGTATTTAGGACAGCTTGTACCTGTTACAATAGCGTATTTACCTTAATTTCACTATAGGCAAAAGCAAGTAAAGACACAATAATCATCTGACTTGTTGATAAAGAATACAAGACACTTTGAGTTCTAGGTGTAAGTGCAGGTGATCTGAGCCTTTTGTTAAATTTAGAGCAGGTATAGGTAGCTGAAGTACCCTAACTTTGAAAGAACCTTTCCGGTGCATGCGATTCCTTCTTTAGCCTCAAATACGTGTGCTGTATTCTGTCGTTTGTGTATGTTACAATTGTGTTCTGCAGAACAATGATTGAATAGAGGGATTCTAAGGAAACTATCTAACTATATGTTGGATTTGAAACATGTTTGTTTTGTATTGAACAGATCAGGTTTGGAGAGAATGTGTACTTTGAAGAGAATGGCTGCATATTTCTTTCAAAAGCAGATGATGGTAAGGGATTTCTCTTCATAACATGGTACAATTGTTAAAAATATTGTACATGTATCACTGAATGTACTTACATTAAAAGCTTAATTGCTCTGTTTCTTAAGTAAACCAAAGATACTGTTATAAAATTATTTAACGATTGATTAGTTCTAGAATCCTGAATCTGAAAAGTTGAGCTGAATAGAGTTAGAGAATAGTATATATTGATACTAAGGCACGTTTCTGGAGAGGAAAGAGAGAAGTCACTTTTTTCAGAGCCCTAACTTAACATTTTGAAAAAGGAAGAGCACATTCATGCTTCTTTAGTTCTGAGGGGATAGAAGAAAAAAATTTATTAATTGTATTCAGTAAGAACAACTGTGCTTTAGGGATATGAGCTTTAAATTTAATACATCTACTAGAAGTGAATCCTTTTAACATGTTTTAATAATAACTACATGACTTTTTTTTCCTGGAACTGTCTCTTTTTTTGTTTATTTTTACAAAGTGCATTTGCAAATATCTTGCAAGACAAATATTTGGTGTTAATAAATTCTTGTATAATATTATGCTTGTGAATATTGCAGGCAGACTTGTTAAATACAGGCATTAACAACCGCTGTTCATTTTGACAGTGCCTTAATTACAGGATTTTTTTGCTATCTCTTTTTTTTTATGTAGTAGATGAAGGAAACGTTGACATTTTATTCAGTACTGAAGATCTGGGCTTGTCTGATGCCTTTATTCGACGGATCAGAATTTCACCAGATCAGAGATACATGGCTATCAGCTTAAAAAGTGAAAATTCTGAAGAGGCAACCTGCGTTATTATGAAACTAGGTCTATTTCCTGTAGTGGAAAAAGTAATTCCTAATGTATTTAGTTTTGGTAAGTTATTTATAAATATCCTGTGGATCACACCAGCTTTCAATACAATGTTTTTGTTAGACTACAAATAATATTAAAATACTAAAAAAAAAAATCAAGAAGCAACGTTTTTAGATTTAGTCCTGATAGCTGTTGAGTTGTTTCTTATTTAGGATTTCTTCCACACTGCATGATTACAAGTTATCTGATGTGGGTGAAAGCGACTGCTTTTGTCCTACGAGTTTTCCTTCATTGTACAAGCAAGCATTTATACATGTTTGAACAGTCATGGATATCATAATTTTAATTTAATTCGATATTTCAATAATTCAATATTTTCATTTAATTCAATATGCTGCTTTACAAACTTACTGTCATAACTGCAATATAAAGATCTTATTGAGAAATGTTCTAGTTATGAGACCCGTACAGCCACACCTGAAGTCACTGATAGCTGTAGGTACTTCACTTTGCTGAAAAGTGTGCAAGTGCTACCTGCTACTAAGTATTGGCTGGAATTTCAACTGGACTCAGCATGGGTGACAATCCAGGGCCCAAAGAAGTCAGCAAGGCCTTGAGTCAGTTCTTTCAGAATAGATTACAGAGCTTTACATTGCTGTTAAAATAAGGGGAGGTAAGCTGAAGTGAACGGGAATTTTTTTTTTTTATAGTGCGTTAAAGAATATAGTAACAAGAGTGTAGTAGCGTGTATGCAATGTTCTGCATCTTGTATTTGGATGATGTTGTTACATGTCATCAAGTATATATAGCGCAGTAAGCAATTTGCCTGGGCAGGCCAAAAATACCATAGAGAAAACATCCTAGTTACACAAATGAAGAGTAGCAAGCATTTAATGTTGTAAACGTTGACACAACTGAAGTTTATAATGCCCATTGAAAACTAGGCCTGGAGATTTGCCAGTAACACTATATTGATTTGAGCATCTATCTAGAAGAACCAGTACATTTAAGAAATGAGCTCCCTGTTGCCTACATAGATGTGACAGATTATGGCAGATATTAAGAGTACAAAAAATGACTATCAGAATGGTAGAGATTACACCCATTTTGTAGACTTACTCAGGTGTGAGATACAGAGGTGAACAAGAGAATCGGGTCTTACAGCCACTTGCAAAGTGTATGCTTGTATTGCATGATATGCAATAGCAGGCAGACTAATGGAAGTTCTTGAAAATTTCCATCTGTGCTTTTTTAAACACCAGGCTATGGAAGAACTTGGGTTTCCCTTCAGAAGGCTTGTCTTCAGAGTGAACCCCCAGCTACCTGCGCACCGTGAAGCCACGTTGCTGTTCAGATAGCAAATTGTTGGCATTACTTTGGTGTGGTAATTCCTCAGGTTTTGTACTGAAAATCAGTATTTATGCGTAAGAGAGCACACAGTGACTTTTTAAAGCATACGTATTAAGTATAATTCTGGTGGCTGTAGGAGCAGCAGAGATAGCAGTAATTTGGCTGGATCAGTCAGATTACTAAACTTCAGAATAAGGAGGTTCCCGTGTACATTTCTACTGTTGGTGAACACATATACAAGCATAGAAAACTAGAGAATTTTTATCTCAGCAGTACCCATGGGGCACATGCATCATCTCTTTTCTCTAAATGGTTTGCATGCAGTCATATGCAGCAGTGCAGAGCTCATACACTCTTTATTATCTCACTGACTCCCTGTAAACCTCTGTTTCTCTGCTCAGTTTTAAACAGTCACAGATCTATTTTCCTGTTACCTCCGGAACTCCCACAGGGTCAAGAGCTTCCTCTTACTGGACCCTGGAACATTGTCCTCTGACTTTTATTTATTTTTTTTTAAATATATTAGGAGGTTCTTGTTCTGTGGGATTCAGAGGAAACATGGAGAAACACCTTTTTGTGGCTTACCCCAGCCTCTGGCACGTAGAAGTGCTGTCATCAGTTCCATATCAGCTGCAAACCTGTCTTTTTCAGCATTGGGTCCAGTGTTCTTGGAGCTCTGTTTTCTCTCTGTAATAGTATATACCATTCTAAATTTGATGTGCATGTGGTTTTTTTTACAGAATGGGCTACAAATGATGTTCTGTATTACACAAGTCAGAAGAACCTTAAATGTCAGGATGTGTTTATGACCACTTTCACTAATCAGAAACATACCAAATTAGTTTATACAGAACAAGATGCAAGGTAATACTTATCTAAAATATAACAAGTCTTTTACGTATTCTAGAATATTTTACATGAAAATATGAGCGGTTTGAAAAACAAATTCATCTGTATTGTATTCCAAATGGTAAAAGGCATTTTTAAGTTGTGTTCTGCTGTCAGGAGTGCCTTATGCAGTCTGGGAATGTGCTCTCTTCTCCTCTTGATATGTGATCAATAGAGATTTAACTTTCCTTTCTTACCTCACGAGTTCAGCTGAGTTTATAAATGTCAAGGTCAGTTGCAGGTCAGGGTGTCCTTTAATGAATGTGTGACAGTTTCATACAGGGTAAATCAGACTGTGGATTTCATTTTGTTTTCTCTGCTATTGATGTCTGATACATCTTTTAAAAAACATAGAAGTTCAGGCTAATCTTTGCTCTGGGTAATGGATGAGCAAAATCATTACAGCATTCCCAGAGACAGAACTATTGTTGACTGAATACCCTCTCAATAACCTTTCTTCAAGCAGTGGTTTAAGAAGACAAGAAGGCTCTTGCTGAACTGACTGCAGAACTAGTTTTTTAGCCATCTAGCATGTAGTAGATTTATACGGCATTCCATAAATATTTGCAATCATTCTTAAATCAAGTTACATATGCAGTAAAGAAATTTCAGTTATACTTTCATTTAAAAAAATGTGCAATTGAGATGCAGTAAATAAGATCCCTTTGTTCCAGCTGCATTTGATGCATACTTTTGGAAAATCAAGTTGCACTGACCTGACACTTCCCCACAGGGAGACTGTTGGCATAATTCTGAAGGTCATAGTCATTACAGTAAATATACTAGAAACTTACTCTAAAGGTTCATATGCTATTGTAGCTCATAACCGAACTCACTTGTTCATCAGAGACAGCAAGACATTCTTTTGTATTGCTATTGAGCAGTTCCATTCTACACCTCACCAGCTCTTTTAGGTGGAATCAAATATTTTTTTTTCTAGAAGCTGAAAATTTCTTTACTTCCTTAAAAAAATAAATAATTAAAAAACCTACAAAGACCAAAAAAAATGTAATATCAAGGTCAAAGTCCTTGGGGAGAAGTGTAATGTGCATTTCAGCTTGACTCTCAAAGATAAGGTCAGCAGGGCTGAACTGTTGGAATCTCTACTGAATGCGGTGCCGCAGTCTTGCCTAATTTGTGTGTATTAGAAGGGCAGGAGACCGATTCCTTGCAGATGTCAGATCCCCCACTACGTCTGTCCTCCTAAAGATGTTGAGAGAGAAAAAACAATAGTACCAAAAAAGTTGGAGTTCTTCCACCTGCAAATAATTAAAGACCCTGAAAATGTTACCTAAAGCATCCTTTCTTTCACCAGTCAAATATTTTGAAGTCTAGAGGGGTGATTATTGCAGTTGTCCGTCTGATCTGTATAATCTGATCTGTATAATGCAGATTACGGTACTCAACCCTTGATCCAATCTTCTGGATCTTTGTGTTGGGCAGGTTTGCTGGTTTACATTCTTAAAGATTCAAAATGCGAAAGAAACTGCTATGTCCCAAGCTGTGACATCCCAATTAATTTGGATGACTCGTAGAAATTTGAATCTGAATTTCAGCCTGAACTTGTCTAATATTAGTACCAGCCATTGGTTGTTGTTCTGTTTGCTGTTTCTGTATTTTAGAAGCATTTAAAGCTGATAGATAGTTCAAAAACCAGTTCCTGGTTTCCAGCTTTATCACTGCAACACTGTCCATCTTGTCTCATATAGGTATCTATACTTTTTTTCGGTCTTTTTTGCTTCAGACAAAGTTAGGTCAGTAACACTTAGGCTTTTTATTAATTTATCTTTATAATAACTCCTACTTTCCTTTTGTTATTGCTGTTCCCACACAATGTCCTTTATTAATTTTAATTTTTTTTTTTTTTTGTTTTTTTGTTGTTTTTGTTTTTAAATAGGGTTACAAGCTCCATAAAAAGTTCTACGTTTTGCTTGAATTTTACAGCCTATATCTATCGATGAGCTTCCAGTCTATCTCAGTGATGCAAAAACCTAGATTCAGTTGGGTAACAACTGACCTGCTTTCCTTGCATGTTTCAGGTTCTACACACAAGATTGTGGGTTTGTGAATCCCAGGGCAAATGCAGCAGGAGTAGGTTTGGGAACCAAGTAATCTGGAATTTCTCCAGCCTCCTTACAAGCATGCTGTTTCTTACCTTGCAGATGGAAGTCCAGGATTCTGAAACAACCAAGGTATTTTAAAAATGGTACTCAACTTCAAGTTTGTTTGTTAATTATTCCTTACAGATTCTTTGTGGACATACATTGCACAAGAGATAGGCGTTTTCTCACTATCAACAGCAACAGCAAGACAACATCGGAAGTTTGGCTGGTTGACTGTAGAAATCCTTTTAAGTTACCTGCTCTTGTACAAGCACGAACAAAAGGGCTCATTTACCACATTGAGCACAGAAATGATGAGTTATATATTCTTACTACATACGGAGAACCTGCAGAATATAAGGTAATTTTAACTGATAATAAGATTCATAGGATTAATGTTCTTTCAGATACCTGTTGCGGATCACAGAGAAATAGTGAGGCTGACTTTTAATTCTGTGCTTCACAGCTTACTGAAATAATTTAAGAGAATTACACAGAGAGCTGCATGGATTGAAAGTCTGATAGCAGTACGTGGCATCTCACCTGTAGCATGCAAATGTGATTCTAACTCCTTTGGCAACGTCAGAGAATAAGGATGCTTTAACAATCATTTCCTCTGTATTAAAATTTAAGTTGGCAGTCTCAAGTCCATGTAACCAAACCACCTACAGTTCTGCTGAGCACACTGAAAGCTCTTATTGCATGAAAATCTTCCATAGATTAATCTGTAAGAATTGAAGTTAATTTATCGAGTGTTACTGAATTGTTCATCTATTTTGCCAAAGTAAAGGGAGTTTAAAAAGCTTCAGTTTTAGTCAGGCAAAACCCCTCAGTACAAACTAGTTAATAAGTCTCTGCATTTCATTTGTAACTCTTACTATGTCTTACTAATGCAAAGTTATTTTTGTATTTACAGTTGATGAAGGCACCAGTAGCTTCCAGTGGCATGGAGAACTGGCAGTTAGTTTATGCACTGGAAGAGAAAACCAAGCTGGTAGACTTGGAGATGTTCAGTGACCACTGCATTATGTTCCTGAAGAACGCTGGTCAGCTTTACTTAAATGTAATTTCTTTTGTCTCACATTCAGTCCAGGCAATAAAGGTATGTTTTACCTTGGCTTAAGCAGCATAATATTTTTCCAGCACTATTTAATTTTTAGCATGACATTATAATGAAAGCAAAGATAAATTCCAATAATAGAAGTGGTTTGCAAACTATAATACTGCTAAGTTTGTCACTACAACTAATTGTATTACCTGTGGCTGTTCTTCAGGATTTCAAGGGGTGGGTTATTGCAGCACTTAGAAAGTTAGAGAGCAGTTATCTGATGAGTCCATTCCTTATTCAATTTACTACAGTCAGGCTTTTTACAATACAGATGATTTCTAATGTAATATAGGACTTGATTCCCTAAACACTCTACTTAGTTTTACTGGGCCTGGTTTTGGTTACACTCATCAGTGCAAGCAAGGAAATAAGCCTGTCTCTCCCATGGAAGAAATATTAGAACATGGACAAACATGGACACTGTCTCATATTAAATGGGAAGAATTGATACTGCAGTACAATTTGTACAAAATATTTATTTCCTTCTCTAGTTGTTGCTAAATACTTGTGGATTAACAACAAAGTGATTCAATTAAAGCCATGATTTCTGGAGACCATTCAGACAAAAAAATTAATTGATCTGTTTGCCTCAAAAATACAATCTGAACTACTGACAAGTTTATTGCAACAAGCTACCAATGCTGCATTCTGTAAAACTGCTACAGA
This sequence comes from Pampusana beccarii, assembly GCA_013399365.1. Taxonomy (NCBI): domain Eukaryota; kingdom Metazoa; phylum Chordata; class Aves; order Columbiformes; family Columbidae; genus Pampusana; species Pampusana beccarii. The sequence goes on from VWYH01001802.1 coordinate 23,841, forward strand.
AAAAGGTTTTCAACAAAGTACACTGTGTGGTCTCTGAAACCTTCATTTTTGAAAATGGTTGTAGTTTATTTATTCAGAAAGGATCTGCAGTTACTCTGGAAAACTTGGACTTTTGCTGCCATTTCAGAGGGCTCTAGCAACCTAACTCAAGTAAGTAGTGGCCTGGCAGAGGGTTTGACTATGTCCCTGCTGCTCTCAAAGAATGAATCGTGATTTCTTTTATTCTTAGCAGAGTTAAAAATCTTAAATATAATAGCAGTAAGTGTCTGAGGGTGAATGTGCCAGGAAAAGGTTTTGTTCTTCACAATGGCTGGCACCAGGAACAAAGTTAAGAGGCAGGGGTTTTTAGTGGCTTAGCATTACTGAGCTAACTCACAGCAAAAGCCTAACAACTGACATGGACTTGGCTGTGGAACATGTTGAAGCAGGACTGGAAATCAGAGGGGAAATAGGATCTGAAAAATAAAAAATAATGCAGAAGCATTTCAAAGAGTGTTTTAATTTTTAAAAAAAAGACCCTGCAACTAATGCCCATTTTAAACTGAATTTGGATTTTTCTTTTTTGTTACATTGTTGAACTTTGTTCCAATGGCCTTAGGGGAAAAGTTCACCAAAGTCTTCTACTCTTTGACTCTTTCATTACTGAATTTGAAAGAAATACAGATTGTGGTGCATACAAACTGAAGATGATTAGCTTGATATTCAAAATCTTTTCCTCTGAAGGACACACTAGGTAAAATTTACAGAAGCAGTGGAAAGGTCTCACTTGAAATGCCATGTTTTCTCAGCTACCTACATGGGCCTGTGAATTTGAATTGGAATCTCATCCTGAACATACGACCAGAACTTGCTATTTTCAGCTCACCTCCCCAGTACACCCCCCTAAGCGTTTTGCATATTCATTTAAACAAAATAATCTCATTGAACAAGCTGCGCAAGAGGTACCAATTATTACGAATTGTCACACTACACGTTTACTAGCTAAAAGCAAGGTAAGATTTTTTTCAGTCCTTTTCCCATTCCCTTTATTCTTCTCTTCCTCCCACCTATTTTAAAAATGCATTTGGCAGGGAATAGAGATCAAAAAATGTAAAGAGCAGTTGGTGCAGTAGTTACTAAACAGTGGGTGTTTTCTTCAGTGCTATAGAGAGGAACAAGAAAGAGTCGTGATAAGACTTTTTTTCCATTTACTTGGGGGTGCTAGGGGAGATGACAGTACATAGTGAGTCAAGAATCTTAGTATAGTATAACTTAGAATTGCCAGTTGATGTATGGTATCATACTCCATCAAAAATGAAAAAGATACCAGCTGTTGAAAAGAACTCCCTGCAACCAGCTGCACAGTATAGATCAGGAAAGGAAAGTTTTAACAGCCCGAGTTTAAAAAATTGGAGATGTTAATAAAGAGTTTGTGCTGCAGCAAGTGGTAAACTATTTTGTTAATAATAGATATTCTTAGTGTTAAAGGGGGAAGGAAGACTTGGGTGCTTTGGTAGTTTAAAAACTCCTCAGGTGTTGCACTTAAATGAATTTTATACTCTGCATCTGTAAGCCTACACAGCAGAGGTTCAGTATCTTGCTTTATTTTTCAAGAGTGCTTTGTACATTGAAATTACTGTAATCAAAAAAACACATTTTAAAATAAATAATTGACGTTTTCATTGCCATGTGTCATTGAGATTTCTGAAATGTTCTTTATTGTAAAATACTCCTTCATTTCCAGGATGAAACTTTAGTGCCAATTACAGTTTTTCATAATATGAATTCTAAAGAGCTACACAGGAAACCACTTCTAGTTCACGTATATGGAGCTTATGGCATAGATTTGAACATGAGCTTTAAACACGAGAAGCTAATGTTAATTGAAGAGGGCTGGATATTAGCGTATTGCCATGTTAGGTAAGTAAAATAAAAAATGGAATTAAGATTTTGATCTGTGGGATATACAGATGTTTATTGATATGCAACTGAAAAGGTACAGAAATAATTTTTTCATGTAGCTATACCTAATTCTTCATGCTTTTCACTTCCATCTCTCTATAGATTTTTTGAAGGTAGTTTTTAACAAAAAAATAAATTTACCTCAGGAAAAAAAATTATGCTTTCAATACCACATACTGCATTTAGGTTTTTTAAACTAACAAGATGGTTGTATGTAACGTGTAATCCTTTGGAGACTCATTACTTCTTGTCTCATCTTTGCTCAAGAAAAATTTTGATAATACGTTCAAATTGCAATGACACGCTACCTCCCTCTCTTTCTGAGGGCATTGTGTACAAATGTTGAGTCTGTGTCTTCTGAAAGCCATTTACCTTCTACAGCAACAACTGAGCATTTAACCTGCGCCCCATGTTCTTTCATTGGCTAAATCGTCTTGTCTCCAGTTTAGCTACAAATCTACTAGTTTTATAAAACCACTATGTACAATGGGCTTCACATTTTCATTGAGATAATAATTCAGGAGGTAAAGAAGATAACAAAAGAATCACTTTGGGGAGGGGAAGGAAGGATGAGAATGAGCAATTGTTTGAAATACCAGTTCCAAAACAAATTCAGCATACAAATGTATTCAGTCTGCTGTATTCAGTAGCAAGTATTGTGATGTTCTTCCTCCCACCCCTCTAAGGATGTTAAGATGCAAGTCAGTCCTAGCTGAAGATGGATTCTTTAACCAAAGATGAAACATTTTGGCAGACCTCTCAGCTAAATAATTTTAAACTTGAAACCTGAATAAGGAAACTTCAGGCGGCTTAGAACCAACACTGTGGTTGTGTAGAAAGTAATATAAATAATTTTTAAAATTCGGTATTAAAAATAGTATTTCAAATTCACAATCTAGAAAAATAAAAAAACCCAAAACATTCTCAGAATTTAAGCGATGCAGGAGACAAATCCCGAGACTCTCAGTGTGGAGCTGAGAAAGACTATTTTACTGTTTTTAATAAATGCTGGTGTTAGTGATGTAAGTATTGACATTGTTTTAGATATTTTAATAGTTTCCTGTATAAAAAGATAAAATTAGTGTCTGGTTTTGTATTGCCATTTCCTAAGGTGGTGCTTGTCCTGTGAGTTCTGGGACAGGAGCACACAAGGGCACGGAGCTGTGATTTTCACCAGTCATCATGCATGGATTTTTTTGCTTTGCATGTTGTGTATTTTAGCCATAAAGAATAGAGAAGAATTAATTGGGAAGGCGAACTATGTTTTTGCAGCTCTGTGGCTGCTGCTCTCCTTTATTATCTGCAGCTTCACCATGTAAAGTTTTCCAAAGAGTCTCCAGCTTGGATTGCTTTAAATTTCAGGGGTGGAGGAGAGCTCGGCCTTCGCTGGCACAGAGATGGATGTCAGCATAATAAACTCAATGGTCTCCATGACCTGAGGGCTTGCATCAGACTGCTGCACCAACAAGGATTTTCTCAGCCAAAATACACAGCACTAGCAGCTGCCAGTGCTGGAGGAGTTCTTGCAGGAGCCCTGTGCAACACTGATCCAGAACTTATCAGAGCTGTGGTTTTACAGGTGAGGTGCTGTAGACCTTTTACGGAATATGATGTTAAACTGTATTTTCCATTTCATTCTACCAGTTTCAGAACTGGAAACATTCCATTTCAGAATTCACTTTCCTCATTTGTTTGAGAAAACGACCAAGGCATTTGAGGTCCTGTGTCCTGTTTGCTAACTTTTTTTTTGTTAATAACTTCTGAGGCTCCTTTTGTAGATGTTCTAAATACAATGAGGAAAACTCATCTCCCACTGACAATTGAAGAACAGGAAGAATGGGGAAATCCATTAGCAGATGAAAAATGTATGAAGTTTATCAAAAGCTATTGTCCATACCAGAATATTAAGCCACAGGTAAAACTATGCTTTCTGTGTGGAAAACTACAGTAATAAAGTATAGCAATTTATAAGAAAACAGCAGATAACTGGAATTTAAAAGAAAAAAGTCTATTTTACTTTTCCAGTCCTTTAAACCCCAGTATTTTAGAATTGTCTTAGCTGCTGCTTTGTGTTAAAATTGATAATCAATACAAATATAAACAATTTCCTAAGTAATCTTAGCAATATTTGGAGTCTTGAATACTGAAATTAACCAAACACCTTCTCCTAAATAATCAATAGATTTCAAAAACTGTTTTGTTATAGGACTGCCAGGAAGTAATAGATTTTTCTATCATATAACAAGCATCGACATGTAAAATACTTACTTCTTTTGCGGGGGTTTCTGCAGAGTTTGTTGCAGGAGGAAGGAGGTGTTTCCGGTGATTAAACATCTTTTCAAAGGCAAACAATGAAATGGAAAAGGAGCTATAGCTTTGACAGTGTCATCTCAGAGGAAATCTTTCTTTATTTGAAGTAATGTGTTAGCTGTGTTGCATACTATATAAAAATAAATACTTATGCATAGAAAGATTGAAAAAGATTGCAAAACTCAACTACTGTTCTAGGGTGAACTATTCTGTGATTATTACCCACCTTTTTTTGTAACCATCAGCAA
>VWYH01001802.1:28870-161659 GCA_013399365.1 Pampusana beccarii
CCCAGATGCAAGACTCTACACTTGCGCTTGTTATATTTCATTACATTTTTCCCTGCCCAACTCTCCAGCCTGTCCAGGTCTCTGGATGGCAGCACAGCCCTCTGGCGTGTCAGCCACTCCTCCCAGCTTGGTGTCATCAGCAAACTTGCTGATAGTACACTCTAGTCCCTCATCCAAGTTGCTGATGAATATATTGAATAGTACTGGTAGAGCTTTACGAGTCAGGAAAGGATGTTTTTTATTACTTTTTTGCAAGTATATGATCCCTAATATGAAATAGTGTTTCAGACCAAAATACTTTTTGCAGTTAGAGTGATAAAATTACTTTTAAGAGCAGATAATTGTGTAATAGATGTGGTTTTAGATAAACCATAACAAGTAGTACAGTAAGGTAAACAGAGAAGAATTTGTTACTTTATGAGAAAAATCAGATATTTTTCAGATAATAAGTATTTTAACTGGTTTTGGTTTTTAATCTCAGCCTTATCCTTCAGTTTTTATCACGGCATATGAAAATGATCAACGGATACCGCTAACAGGAGTTTTGCGATATGTTCGAAAACTGAGGAAGGCTGCACTAGATTATGCCAGCAGAACAAGTCAGAAAGGTAAGAGTAAGAATATTATAGTCATGTAATTAAACATCACAGAGGTTGACTCCTCCCTGAATGTATTCACTTGTATTGTACAATCCAGCATCTAAAGCTCTGAAGTAATTTCCGTTATCTGAGAAGACGAGACGAGCAGTCATACTGACAAACACATAAACCTCAGCTTCTCAGATGTACTCTCCAGAGCCTTAGGAGGAACCAGATGTCTCTGTGTTGTACACCTGCCTGAAAACAGTTAAACCCACATGTGTTGTATATTAGCAGTGAGAATCCACAACAGGCTCAGGAAGCCCTCCGAGATGAAAAACAACAAAGACTGGGGTAATACGAGTTGGGCGCAGCCTTTCCTAGGCCTCAACATATAGCAACGGTTGGACAGGGCCAAGTGAACCCACACTGTTTAATCCAGCTACTGATACAGTCAGACTGCAGCTCTCAACAACACATGGATAAAAATCTTATTTTTGCTGCTCTATAGACACCTACTCTTCCCAGTTTGCTAAAACTGCAGGTGTTAGTCCAAGTCACAATGACAACAATGCAAAGGCACAGACACTTTATACCTGAAACTTAACACTAGCTTTGGGACTGCTTCCAGCAAAAGGTACATTCAAGCCTTATTATTTTCTAGTACCATCTAATCTGGGGAGAGGCATTTACTGTCAATACCAAAATAGATTTTGAATTAGCTTTTCTAAATTTCATTATGCCCCTTCTCTGCTAGCAGCATAAGTGCAATGGTTGAGAAAGGATAGCAGATGTGGCAATTGCTGCTGCAGTCTTTGCTCAGAAAGAAGAAAGCATGTCTTTTTCAAAGCCTTAGAGAACGAACACGCTAAATATATAAACATTTTTCAAATACGTAGTTAATAGAAATACAAATAGTTCATCCAGCAAGCCCCTATATGATTCTTTTCATTTTCATTAAGGAACAACAGAAATTCTGTCAGGACAGAAGACAGTATTATCTATCCCCTAATAACTCACATCCCCAATTTTTCCTCGCTCATTCAATGTCAAGTGATTGCTAGCTTCATTGTTCCAGGAAATTGGAGCCCTAATATCATCTTAGACATCCAGGCAAGCGGCAGTCACTGTGATTCGTCTTGGGAGGATTCACTGAATGAGGTATGTTCTCTTTATTGCACACATCCATAACAGCTCGGAGTTTGAAGTATTAAAAGAAGAAAACAAAGAAAACCACAAACGAACAAACAAACCCAAAAACAACAAAAAAAACCCCCCAATCAACATCCAAACAAAACAAACAAAAAAATAAGTGGTGGAATCGAGGTTGCTCTTGCAACCTTTTACACACATTGCAAGAGCATCTGAATGTTTTAGATATATATCTATATATAGATATATATCTAAAACCAGCAGTTTTTTATCATAGGATCATAGAATATTTTGGGTTGTAAAGACCTTCAAAGGTCATCTATTCCACCCCCCCTGCAATGGGCAGGTACAACTTCAACTAGATCAGGTTGCTCAGAGCCCCGTCCAGCCTGGCCTTGAATGTCTCCAGAGATGGGGCATCCACCACCTCTCTGGGCAACCTGTGCCTGTGTTTTACCACCCTCATTGTAAAAAATTTCTTCCTCATGCCTACCCTGAATCTCCCCTACTTTAGATTAAAACTGTTACCCCTTGTCCTATCACCTACCTTTATATATTTATATAGATAAGAATGCCAGTGACAGAGCCAGATCATTGAACCTCCTTGTATCATGAACGTCAAAATAGTATTAAACTCCCACTGTAATGTGCCAAGAGCCTTGAATGAAAGGTTCTAAGTTGTGCAAAACATTGTTCCAGCAGGAAAAGTCTTGCACTGGAGAGTATTAAGTGCTCAAAATTGTCATACTTGCTATTTACTCCCATCTTCCTCATGAGTGAAACATACAGGATGGGTTTGATCTTTACATTTTGAAGTGTATGAGCTGTACTATCAAAGGACACTACTAGAATTTGATTTCAACATTTTGCACTGTGTACAAGTGTGCATGCTAAAAGCAACATACTGCCAAGACCTGCCATCTTGTTATTGATGTCTCAGACTGTCACAGTTAGATACTAATTTTATTACTGGTAATTTTAACAAGTTCTAGCAACTGTTATTTGCTGGTTGTGGCAGTTATTCCTAAAGTGAATTCTTTCAGGAAGAAGATTAGAATACCTGTGCAAGAACCTGGAGGCTTATAGTGCAAAGAATTTTATTTTGTAATAAAAAATGTTCATGATTTCAGGTTGCAAGACACCTTGCTTTTCTGAACAAAGAGCTTGAGGAAGTATGCCATCTCCAACATCATGGGAAATCCTGCAAGTAGCTAATAAACACATTGACCACCCGAAGAACTTTGGGTCAGATTTTTATTTATGTGAAAAGTGAACACCTTCTCCAGAGGATCTCTCCTCTTGGATCCCTGCTTTATGGGCACAAGCAGACAAATTCAAAGTTGCGTGTGGCATTACCTTATAAACATAGAACTTAAGAGCTGAATTTCTCCCCTGCCAGACAGTACAGAAGTAGCTGCCTGCGTTAGTCAATTTGTTCAGTCTAGTTCTGGTCACAGAACTGTCTGGTTCTGGTCGCAGCACTGTGTGAGCGGAGCAAAAGCACAGCGGTTGGTGCTTAAAGCCTAAAAATACATGAAGTTCAAGCATTTTGTACAAGTAGCCTTTCCAGTCTAGGCCCTCTCTTCCAAGACCACATTTTACACAAAGCAGTAAAACTTAAGTATTTAAATTAAAGTCTCACTATGGTCTTCTAAAACTAATTCCTATACACAGGTGATGATGACTGTTGCCTTTCCTATACAGCAGCCATAGTATACTGATCATATGGTGGGATCGAACAAACTGCCAAGAAAAAATGGAGTCTCAAGAACAGGAATTTTAGCAGAACTCTTTCATTTGAGTAGATTCAAAATCTTGCAGTTACCTTAACTAGCATGGTAATCTTAAAAAGGAGGCACCAGAGTCCCTGTGGAAGACAAGACGAATGCTCCAGAAGGAGATAGCAGAGTCTCCCCAGAGGATAAAACAAAAAAAATGCCTCCCCCCCGCCACTAAAGCAACCTGATTCATGGCTTAGCTAACCTCCGAGCAAGGCACAAAACAGCCACACACTGCTTGTTAAGGTAGATACATGGTGCACACCTAGTGTATTTTCCACCAACTTCTTGTACCAGCTACTATCTGGCTATAAGGTCCTCAAACCGAAACAGAATCCCCCCAGATCACCCCCGTGTCCAAAACAGACTGCACCAAGTCAAATGCTTGTCTCCTCCTTTTGTGTCACATAAGCCACTGTAGGTGCACCAGATGGAAATCAAAGCATGTGAACAAGTGTGACATTGAGTAGAATTGTTTCAGTTGCTTACTCTGAACTAACACATGCACACCTCACCTCAACCTAGGGTAGAAAAAGAAATGAGAGAATGCAAATGTGTTCTAACTCAGTGAGGGGAGGGAGAATCAATTGGAAATGCAGTCCAGAGTGCAGAATTTGACATACTAGCTATATTCTTTTCTTTTTCTTAGTGACTTTGAGGATAATCAGAGCTATTAAAGTTGAGACCAGATATAAGCCATCACCACTTAATATATTAGTCTTGCTTGCTTTTACCTGTTTTAACAAATATAAGGCGACCCCTTCAGAATAAGTTTTACCAATCTACAGCTTCTGAAGAGTTACTATGAAGTGCCACAGGCTTCAGATCCCACAGCAGCTCTTAATGAGTAGCAACTGTAGGGGAAAGCAACTGTTCTTTCCTCACAAAAATACACACATGTAAACAGGACAGTTTTTTAGGACAGGTTTACTTTTCTTCTCCACAGACCCTAAGGTTTACACCAGACTTTCCATGAGTAATACAGATGCAAGACAGTTAGGTATCTATTTTTCAGGATGTTTATTTTGTACACAGAGTTTTAAAAGCCAAAGAAAACTGAAGATTTTTAGCATTTCCCTAAACCCAACATTTTCTAAATTAACATGAAAGCCTGGTTATTCTACTCCTGCACTTAGCAGTTCATGTAAAGTAAATTGAAGGCACTGGAATAACAAGCTTTTTCTGCCACAAAACACTTCCCTTGAAAAGCTTGCATGGTATGAACAGGCTTCGTTGTTTTATATTCAAGGACCAGGCCTTCTCCCATTTCAGTTTTAATTAGTTTGGTATTGACAGCTTTACCAGCATCGCTAAAATTAGTACTTAGTCTTATAATAGCTTCAGATGGAAGGCTAGGCACTATAGCTTGCAGGTCTATTGTTGATTCCTGCCCAAAATTGAGAACCATCATAAAGACTCTGTCTAACCCATCCAATTCCCGCACATACACAAAGACGTCACTGTCGTTCCAGATGTAGCACATCCACCCCCGATGGATGGGCAGCTCATTGTTGCGAAGTGAAGTCAGCTCTCTGTACAAATTCAGGGTCGAGTTGGACCAGGCCATCTGGATCTGCAAGAGTTGGCATTAACAGGGTCATTGCTTTGCACTGAATGTAGGAAATAGCACTTGCCTCTCGCACCCACACAGTCTGCTGAGAACACACCTGTCAGAATTCTGTTTTGAGAATAAGCTCTGTTCAAATTTGTCCGCAAATTCCACTGAAAAACTGCTTTTTCTCCTGTGCTTCCTTGGCACTTGTGGAGTGGCAGAGACAGAGGTATTAGGCAGGACAGAATTTCCCCAGCACTGACGCTATTTCTTCCTCCCACAGCATCCTTACAGTACCATTTATTCAGAAGGAAGCCACAGCCATTCAAAGCTTGATACGGAACTTTTTTCATTGGGTCTAATCTACTAAAGTCACAGGGTTTGGTTTGTGTTTTATTTTTCCTATCTTCAATTATTTTTTTTCTTCAATTCTGGTCAGCATTGTAGATTTACTTATGTTAGAGATGGTCTATGTTAAGTTCTTGTTACAAGGCCAGTGCTTTCTACATTATAATCATAGAAGTGAAAGACCAGATTTCAATTTAGTATTAACATCCTTTTAATAATTTTAAAGAGCTAAATTGCCACATCTACATTATAATTGCAGTTTCCCTGCTTGAGTGAATACAGGTGAAGTGGACTCCTTGTTCATGCAAGGATTTCCTTTTCGAATAAAATTTGTTAAGAGTCAGTGCCTTTTTATTTTCCTCCTTTGAGTTTGTTCTTACTAACTACACTGCCAATTCCCACTAAGTAAAAGAAATCAGAGCAAAATAGACACATTAAAAAGATACCTACTTCAACATTTACACTTTGATAGTCAGAGTTAACAGGTAACCAGCTACTGTTGCCTTCAGTAAAACCAGCGTTAACTTTGCCATCCCACTGCATTGGGGATTTCTCTGGAAAGGTCACCTAGAAAATAAAGTGGTGTCAGAGCCATCACCAAGAAGTTACCTGTTTTATTAGTATATTAAAGTTCTCTTTTGAACAGCGTGTTCTCACTTCTTCCAAATGATCATCATGTCAGTATTGCTTTCTTTGCTTTAAGTTAAAGTTTAATAAGGAGGACGTAATCCTGCTCCAAATCAAAAGAGAAAATAAGAATCAAGACAGTTCCTGAACTGGAGGGGAATGGATGGTCTCGTGGGTACAGCATGACTGGGTAAGATATGGAATTCTCAAATGGCTCTAAGAGAGCTGTCTCCCCTTGCAACAGATGGCTGGATAAAAGTTTACCAGTGACAGCCAAGGTATTCTGATAAATATCTAGACATGCAGTGAGCGAATATATGAGGTAATAATGAGTCTTAAGAAAAGATGCTGTTAAAATGAGAGTAAACAACTAGTAAATGCTATTCAATGTCTGTTCTTTTGTAACCATCCTGCTTTTCACCTTAGAACTCTTCAAGCTTATATTTGCAAGGGGTACAATTTGGACAGATTGTTTGTGTCAGAAAGATAAATTATTTCTAAGTGCAAAAACTTTATTGAAAACCAGCTTTTAGCTGATTAAATAAAGTGTCAATGTAAAAAGTCTGAAGTTCTCATTTCAGAATTTTTCTGAATTCTAAAAAAGCTTCCTCATTGTTATTGAAGAGCTTGCCAAAAGATCCGACACTTGAATTTAATGACATAAGAGGGCATAAAATATTTTGCACATACTTTGAGTGTTTGTTTTCCATGAAAACTGTTTTTCATATAAAGGGCACTTTTCAATACAATCTGTCAGAACAGCAGCTCAACAAAAGAAATTGTCACTTTGCTTTGTGACACTATAAATAACGGGTTTCTCCTTTTAGCATGTTCTGAAAAGCAGGGGAAAAGAAAGAAAAATCCTAAGTTTTCAACACTGGTAACACTCCCTTTCATCTTTACTTCTTTCAGCTTCTTCTGAAGTGTTTCAAATACTGGGGCTATAAACTGTACCCCGAGCAAATACTCTCCATCACTCCAAGACACCCATTAATCAGGGGTTCTTCATCTCCAGACTGAAAGAAGAGTGGGTTTGCATGCTTACAAAGCCACGAGCCGCAGGGCAGCCACTAAAAGAGAGTAAACCCTGAGGAGCCAAGGGCAAGCCACTTCTCTGAAGAGTATCACTCTGTCAGCAGGAATCAGCAGCAGGAAGAAAACGCAGGAGGTATTTTGGCCTTGGTGTTTCTCAGAGGAAATGAGATTTCCTTTTAAATCAGAGAATCATTTCCTCACATCTGAATCAGACAAACCTGGTGATGACCCTGTGTGTCTTCAAGTATCTCTCTCCCTTTGGGACAAAGAGAGCCAGCCCTGCTGGTAGCAGTATCAGAGGCTGTCTCCTCCCCTAAGAGGCTTTCCACAGTGAAAACAGCATCTGCCATAGGACCACAGTACCCAAAAGTCATCGAAAGAGGAAGAGCTGAACGATTCCCTTCTGACCGTGACCTTTTCCAGTCATGCCCGTACATCTTGGACAACGAGACACAACAGAAGTCAGGTATGATCGTAGAAGAGACAAGGAATTACAGGGGCTGAATGTGAAAACTCTTAAGCGACATAGGTCAGCACAGCATGAAAGGAACAGAAACTTTGTTTTAATCCCTTGACCTTGAATAAACTTATTTCTGGAAATTTCTGTAGTCTAAAAAACCACAAGCTTCCTGTCACATGTTACTTGTAGCTATGACCAAGTGAGCTGGGCACTCGGTTCCCAGCCTCAGGTCCCTAAATCTTTCACAGAAAAGGATCTAAAAGACAAAAAACCCTGCATGACAAGCAAAAGCTACTTTTGCTGGCCACCAGGCAATGCTAATCACGAACTCTGATTTCCTTCACATAGTAGCCAGGAGATAATGGACTCCAACATAGCAATTAGGGTACTTGTGCGGGAGGAAGGAGGTGGCGGCTCGGTTCCTCTTGCCTTGGATGGCGGCAGCACGCTCTCCTAACCACCAGCCCAGGCCCGGTGTTGGCACTTGATGCCCCTTCTGCCAAAGGAAAGCACAGCGACGCTGCTGCAAACCACGCCAGACCGATGTGGCAGAGGACAGAAACCGGAGACCAAAATCGCAGCCTAGCAGTTCAGACACGCATCAAGGACCTTGGTTCTGGTCTCTGGCCTGGCCATTTCCACATGCTGTCCAGTGGTTTTGCTCTGGGAAACGCTGAAAGCCATCTGAACAGTGAGAAAGACTGGGTTTGGTTAACTAACAAAAGTTCTTGTATTTTTCAAAGTTCTGTTACTCGGAACTGAACAAGAACAGGATCAGAGTTTACGCGCTCTGCACTTACATTTTCTGATACAATGTTCTCCATGCCTATTTCTTCGCCATAGTAAGTCACAGGAGTACCGGGGAGGGTTAAAAGCAGCATGTTTATAACATTGATGTACTCCTTCCCAATCCGAGATGAAATCCGAGCAGCATTAGGGCTTCCAACCTGAAGAAAACATCATTCTGTTAAACACAAATTATAAAATTCCATGCATATGTGAAACTGATTAATTTAACCAGGTAGTAGGTTTGGTTTGGTTTGTTTGTTTTTTTAATTTTGCTTTTTTTCTTTTCCCCCTCCAGACCTGTGAAGGCAATTATATTTTTTATCTTGGTGCCAGTACAAACTTCTGACCCAGATCATTTAGCACACAGCAGCCCTGCCAGCAGCACATGAGGCAGAAATGAGGAGAGATGACAAAGAACATCTCCCCACAATTACAGGTCTCTCAGATTTCTGCCATTTTCTCTGCTGTGTGAAGGTGGTGCTTGTTTGGAAAAGATCTCTTGCACATCCTAAACATGCTTCCCAGCAAAGACCAGCGAGGTTTTAAGGTAACTGCCCTCAGCTGCCTACTCTGTTCTTTGCTGGCCCTGCGAGGTTTCCAGAACCCATTGCACTGAGTTGGTTAACGGCCAAAGATAATTGTCCCAGTCCCATCCTCACCAGTGGCTGAAGCCAATGCCACGCACTGCACTGGAGACACCGAGGGAGAGGCATGATCATAAATTCCTTTCTGTCACCCTTGCACGGGCAGTGTAACTTCCCAAAGGGCAGGACAGCTGGCTGTTTGGCCAATGCCAATGGCGACAGCAGCTGAGAGTTCCACCTGGGTATCTACTACAGCTCAGCCACGGGCTCAGGCTGCTGCTGGTTCCACTGAAATCACTGTGTATGTGCAGAGGAGGTTTCTATCACCGAACTGTCACCTATAGGCTTCTATCACCTACAGAAACAAGACCTTCTTATAAGAGTTAGTCTAGAACTCTTACCGCCCAGTTTGGCCATTTTCCTGTAGGCATGTTTTTCATCCACAAGTTGACAGCTTCAAAAATACTGTTGCCTGATAGATTTTTCATGTTAATTAGGTTGAAATTGAAGGGAAAATCTGCTTCTTGGATAAAAGTTGTTCCATAATACATCATTGTTGCTTCAATGTCTTCCTTCTCGTCACCATCAGAACCCATAAACCTACAAAGATGTACACAAGTACCTTTCTTGGCTCATTCTTGGTTTGCACAGAGTGGAAGGAAGCGAGGAATAGTGTTGGACATACTCAGAAAATAACACATCAAGGAAGTGAACAAGTCTGTTCACTTCTCTACTCTCCATACAGAGAAACAACGTTTTTGTAAAATAGACAAGTAGACAAGGAGAAATATTTCTTGGAAATTTCTGGGGGAAAAAAAAAAAATCTACGAGAGTCAACAAAAGGCTGTAAGTATCTGACCAAACTCCTATCTTTCTGAATCAACATCCACATTCTCCATTCCAGCAATTTCCATGCTTCCCTTCACACAAAAGGACTCAGCAGTCCCCCAGGTTGAACATGAGCCAGCAGCGTGCCCTTGCAGCAAAGGTGGCTAACAGTATCCTGGGCTGCATGAGGAGGAGTGTTGTCCGCAGGTCAAGGGAGGTGACCCTGCTCAACTCCGCACTGGTGAGGCCACATCTGGAGTGTGGTGTCCAGTTCTGAGCTCCTCGGTAGGAGAGAGACATGGACTTACTGGAGGGAGTCCAGCAAAAGGCCATTAAGATCATTAAGGAACTGGAGCATCTCTCCTATGAGGAGAGGCTGAGAGAGCTGGGACTGGAGAAGTCTCGGGGAGGGAATCTCATCAATATGTACAAATATCTGAAGAGAGGGTGCAAAGACGACTGAGCCAGGTTCTTTTCAGTGGTGCCCAGTGCTGGGAGCAGAGGCAATGGGCTCAAACTGAAACACAGGAGACTCCCTCTAAACATTAGGAAACACTTTTTCTCACTGGTACAGGTTGCCCAAGGGAGAGGTGGTGGAATCTCCACCCTTGGAGATGTTCAAAAGCCATGTGGACACAGTTCTGAGCAACCAGCTCTAGGTGGCCCTCATGAGCAGGCAAGTTGGGCCAGGTAACCTCCAGAGGTCCCTTCCAAACTCAACCATTCTGTGATTTTGACAATCTTTGACTATGTGTCTGACATGAACTGTACTATTAATTTTATACAACAAATCAGCCACAGGGCTGATTAATTAAAGTCTGTCTACAGTCCGAATGGTCACCCATTCTGCTTACTTTTGTACAGTCCATAGATACAGCAGAACTACCAGCGCAAATTCGTTCCCTTTCCCTCACACACTAGGGAAGAGGCAATACAGCCTATGAACCACTATTTGCATATGAAGAATAAAATATTTTAAATAACATGCCATTAAAACAAACAAACAACAACAACAAAGGAAAAAGACAAAAAACCACCACCACAACAACGAAAACATCAACACACAAAAAGCCAAAACCAAACCAAACCATTTTATTGCTAGCAAGAGGGTGACAAACATTAGAGAAAATTCACTAGCTGTAATAATGATTACCTGTATCGTCCAGGTTCCCTGCTGAACTGATTCATAGTTTGACGGAAGCTACGGATGATATCATGCATACCAACTTGCGTGGTCGTGTAGTCATGGTAGAGCTGGGAATAGGCTGTGATAGTGTCCTTGAAGAAGAATGCAATATTTCCCATTAGCTCACCAACATTTTAGATTGCGGAACTCTCCAAATTCTGCCCATCCTTTCCTGAGACAACACACCAGTCCAGATAAATGTTAACTGAAATGAGTTTAGCATACCAACACCAACAGCACAGATCTGAGCTGCACTTGGGAAGCTCTGGAGGTAGGACAGCAGGGGAATGGTTATTTTGGATCCCGTCTCGCAAGAGGGAGAGTCCACCCGCAAGACCACCCAGCCGAGCCCACCTGGAGCAGTGAGCACAGCAAGTGCTGGGGCCACGGCAGGCTGGAAAGACAGTCAATGTTTCTGTCATAACTTATTAAGGCAATGATACTTGCTTGATGTGATCCCCAGCTCCGCAGGGGAACAAGTGTCTTAGCGCTGGCACTACCTGGGAATGTCCCCGAGTTCAGTGCCTCAGCAAAAGAAAACAGCATAAATAACAGGGCACATGCTTCTGAATGTGTCCGGCCACCTCTCACTGTGGCGTGCTGCCTGTATGGGGGGCGTTGGTTTTACTCCAACTTGTACCAGCAATGCAGAAGAAATACACGCTAGTGATTGCCAGGGACACCAAGCGAGCAAGGCCCCTGAAGTGGGCTCCCCAAAGATAACCAATCCGCTATTAAAATCACAAGACTGGTCTTTTTAGAATATAAATCATAAAGCAAATTATTTTAAACCGAAGATTCAAAGCAACTGTGTCAGGCCAGAAATATGAAGGGTCTGTGGACAATTCTCCTCCCACCCACAGGGCTCCTTCTTGCAGGTGTCTCACACTGACCTACACCCTCAGCCCAGGGGCTTCTTCAATGTTCTCCTTGTGCAGAGCAGAGGAGCCACCTGCCTTCCAAAGGACATGACTGACTCAGTCCTCCTAAAGCCACAATTAAGACCCAAAAGAGTAGAAAAATATACTCTCTTGCCCCAGTGGGAAACCCAGGGAAAAAAGCAAAGACAGATACATAGACATTACCGAATTCTGGGACTTGTTCACTTGAGGCTCATCCCGTAGATGTGTTGCTTCTAAGAGAAATTTAACAGCGCTGAAACTAAATCCATCAACTCCTTTGTTGAGCCAAAATTTGATAATATCCTAGACAACGGTAAAAGTTGGGAATTCCAAGTGAGCTCATCCTATTCAAAGCAGTACATACTTAGAAAGAAAACTAAAGTTTTTAGTAGGTATTAATATGTACCAATTTCTTTTTTAATTCGTACTTCAAATTTTACTACAAATTAAACTGAATCATGTTGATCCAAGGTCAAGCCAAGGTCTAAATAAAGCTTGTCTTATTATTTCTTCCAATATAAATAAGGAAAAGACTGCTTTGTAACTTCTCCCATAATTGATGTGACCAAAGCCAGGGCTTGCCTCACTAAAAGCCGTTTTAAATCTCATCCATCAAAACGACTGGGCTCATGCTAAGCACTGTTGTTGGTGAACACCAGTCACGGCTGCACACAATTAGAATACATTGATTCAAATATGCAAGAATGTTGTTCTGCACAGACCTTGTGGCACCAATTTTCTTTTTACACAATAGAGCTCTTAAAATGTTTTTTCTCACATATTTGACTGATGTGAAATTTTTTATTTTATTTTCAGTCTTATTTGTTGATTTGCAGGAACGTGAAAAGTTATTATCCAGGTTAGCTTCTATCGATTTGTAATTCCACTATCAAATTCAGAGTTTAGTCACTATTAGTAAAATTATATCCTACTTCAGTAGCTATTATATTACTGCAGTTTTAATTGCTCTAGTTTTAACAAACAGCTCTAAAGTTCAGTCCCTCTTGAGTGGTTTCTGCAAGTGTTCTTTTAGACCAGATACTTTTATTTCTCTGAGGACAAAAACTTTTTTTTAAAGACAGCTATTGAAGTGCCTATTTGAAAAAAAAAAAGTATGAAGTACACTTGCCTGAATAGGCTGGAGTAGAACCAGTCCACACTCAAGTTTTACAGAATTTTGTCCAGTAAATAAAGACTCCAACATATTGAGCTGTAGTTTCTCATACAGCCATCGTGAAAGCATGTGTCTGGTGCCTGTCCTGAATCCACCAAAAATTAATCCATGCTTATGCACGTACTCATCACAAGAGCAACACCAGGTATCAGCAGTGAAAATACCAAGCACCAACTTGGTACTCACTGAGACCGATCTACTTTGATTTACGCAAGAAAGTTACAACATGCTGCTCAATTGCATTGCTCCCACGTACCCTTTGCTTAAACCAAAGACTTGAGCTTCTCCGCAAGGGTAAGCTTGCTTCCTGCTTTGTGCTCAGTCCCTAACCTCCTGAAAGAGGATTTTGAATTAAAATACCAGACAAAGATTATTCCTTAACATGCAGGAGCAATTCATACAAATTTTACCAAAGGTTGGTGTTATCAGGTCCAACTTACTAGCTTTCATTTAATTTCTTTGCATAGGAAATCCAGCATCTGTAGGCTCCTGGAGCTTGAGTAATATATCAGGTGCCATTAAAAAAAAAAATAGCCAGGACTATTGAAAAGTATGTGCAATGCTAGGGAAAAAACCTGAGAGTGGAAAGACATGGAGTCAAGGCAAGTATCAAGACATAGAGAGGTTACTAGTGGAGTTCTTCAAGAAAGTCTGGAGAGCAAGTCTCATTTCATGCTTTAGGTAACAAGTATGGCCAGGAGCATTTTGTTTCTTCAGGTACATGCAGTACCCACGGTGGGGAGGAGAGAGACCCCAAAGACAGCGAGAACATCACACTCGAACTGGGCAGCTGTGGAGACAGTCGTCAAAGAAACGCAGCAAAATTCAACACTACAGAGTCGAAGCAAACACTGAAGGATCAAAACACTTGAGGTAGCTGTACTACCTGACAGGGCATAACTCAAAGAAAATTAAAAAAAAAAAGCAGCAATTGTCAGGGTTCTCACATTCAGGGCCAGTTCCCCATGTTTTACTGAGTTCTGCATTGGAGATGCGATGCAGACAGGCGTGAGGTTTGAGCAGAGCACCGCCTTGCCCTGGTGAAGACACTCTGGCCTTGATGGCTGTGCATCCGTCTCTCTCCCCACAAAGTCACCAGGGATGCAGACAGATCGAAACTCGCTATCTCCCCCTTATCCGCAAGTCCAGGCATTCCGTGAAATTCAGATCAGCGTTGCCTCACTTCCGTGACAATGCAAACATTTCTCTGCTAAAACAAGGTGTCATCCCCACCTTTGTCTGGCTAATTAACAGCTCCTTGTACCAACAGAGATAAAAACTTCTCTCCACTTGGGTGATTCAGCTCTGTTTCAGCACAGGCCTCAGTGCAAGGGATTATTTGACTGCTAGCACCAACTTCAAAGAAAGTAACAGCAATCTTGGGACACAGAGGGAGAAGTACAATACCTATGTCACTCTACAATATTCTGCCCGGCCATATTTTCTGTTAAATTCATCTCATTCTGACCATCCACATTTGAGAAAAACCTCAAGGCTGGAAGCACTGCAAGGAATGAACAGCAGCATCTCACTTCATGGAAGATTGGACAAGCCCACCCCATTTAATGGAAATGTATAATGGGAAGCTGAAGAGGGATGTTGTCAGAGCTGAAAAACAGATAAGCGTAAACAAGGGTGGGAAAAGCTATTTCAGCTGAAGGACAGGTTTGGTTCATAGAGAACCAAGTATGAACAGTTTGCGGATAATGTTAGGCTGAAGAGTAGAGGATCCTGAAGCACCAAAGAAATTTTAAGACAGCCTTTTGTGGGAAGAGAAAGTGAAAGGGAGGTTCTTTAAAAGTGCAATAACCTGCTCCAAAAGCTCATCACTATCTTCCCAGGCCCCTGTGCAAACAGTGGACTTAAGCCAACAAAAAAAGCAATAGCTGTACTTTCTTAAAATCCATGGGATTGCAACACCACGTGCTGCTAGTGCTCTCACTCAAGGGCAATTTTATTTGGATTTTTTTTTTGGTTGCTTGTTTACTTTTAAATTAAAAAGACTTGAACAAAGTAGCTCTGATACTGGAAGCATCACAAGCTAAAGCTTGAATTTTGCTTATTAACATGTTTGTCTAGACACCTTTTTGTTTCAACAGTTTACATAAGATGCAGTCCTTGAGTTCCTTCCAACTGGATTGGAAATTGTGTAGCACAAATAATAAGAGAAATTAAGTGCAGAAATAGCTGCTTTGCTGCTGGTGCAGCAGCAGGGGGTTAAATACTTACACGGATTTCTTGTTGGACAGCAAGGTTGCGAAAATTTAAGTCTGGCTGTTCCTTCCCAAACTGATGAAAGTAACACTGCTTTCTCACATCATCAAACTGCCAGCTGGAATTCCCAAAGACACTCACCTGTTCATATAAGCAGGGATAATCAGAACTCTTAATTTAACAAATATTTACTCCTGTGCATACTTTAAGACGTGGTGCATTACAAGCATAAGATAAAGCAAAAAAGCCTAATGAATTGATTAAATTTTGAGTAGATTTTGGTACTCAGGTTTTACATTTCCTTCTCCCGCTAATTGCTCTCCCTTTAGTCATACTTCACTATGTGCATTTCTTGTTCGATGTTCTGTTTCGTTGTTTTATTTTTTTTGTCTTTCAAGTAGACTTTCACTGGGAATTATTCAGAATAGAGTGGAAAACATGGGTAGGAAAATTTTGTTTGGAATTGTTTTCCCTAGAGCTTATTAAAAATAAGTTTGTTTAACTCAGTGCTTTCTGCAATCTGGTATTACCCCTTTGAAGTGCCAACAATAGTCAGCATGTTAAAATGTTAACTTTATCATCTCTGTAATAAGAGATTCCAAAAGCTAAGGTAGCTCTTAAGACTCTAAGGTGGTTTTTTGGTTTGTTTGTTGTTTGGGGTTTTGTTTGGTTAGTTAGTTGGTTTTTTTGTTGTTGTTTTGTGGTGGGTTTGGTTTGTTTTTAATTACACTGTAGGTCGTAGAAAATACTAATTCTATCTTGAGTTTTTAGAATATACAAGCTGCTAATCATGGACCTCTCAGTTCAAATAAATATATTTGAAATAGGCCACTCACTTTCTGGCCTGACCACCTTCAAGAAAAAGAGAACAAACAAACAAACAACAGCCAAGACCACACTGTTCTGTTTCCCTCCCCACCAACTATGATTTCAGGGAAGCTGAGATGAAGTTTCTAGAGTTGAGTATCCAGACACAGAAGGGGGCACGGGTGAACAACTTGCGTACAATTTGTGCACAACTATCCCTTTGTTTTTTTGTTTGTCTAATGAGTGAAGAGTTAACGCCGAGGGAAAGAAACAAAAGCCATTTCGAAAATCCTGTTGAAAGTAGGAACGCCTCCACCTTCTAGCTGGTTTAAATCTTAATCTACACTAAGTCATTTAACAACACCAATAGCACCAGTCCGTACCGCTCAACAGCCATTTATAACCCAGTGTACGCTGGGACAGTTCTGTCACAGCTGCTTTTGCTCTGTGGCAACCTGCATCGTGCCTGGGATTTGCAGGTGTCCCTGCCCGCGTTTACCCAGTTGTTTGGAGGAGTGACGGAACCGGCAGCCTCCCCGCAGTCCTGCCAGATGTAGTAGTCCGTGTACTTCCCCGTCCGATTGCGACTCAGCTGAAACCACCGGTGTTTGTCACTTGTGTGGTTTGGTATTAAATCCATTATCACCTTTAAGCCTTAAACCATTAAAAAAAGACCACAAACAAACAAACAAAACCCGCATTAATTTCAGGCTTTTATGACGAAGGTCACTTTTTTCTTCATGCAGCATCAGAAGCATTTGGGCTTCCTCCTTCCCGGGGGTCTGGCAAAGAGAAAGGCTCCCGCTGGAAGGGCTCGGGCTTGAGGGACTGGTGGGCACATTACATTTTGAGCCGGCACAGCCCCCTCGTCTGCTGATATGGGAATGCACAAGCACAAACAAAAAGCCTCAGGCTGCTGATCGCCCTTAGTCTGAAGAGAGTCTGCAAGGAGCTGCAACACACCTTGCTGGTATTGTTGCCCCCTGCCCATTGCTGGGGAGGGGAAGGAGGGGGAAGCAAAATCAGAAGAGATTTCTGCTGTTATGAACCACTTCCACTGACTGACTTCCACATCTGTCTCCCACCTCCCAAGTGGGAAAGGCACTTCACCGGTCTAGCATCAGTGAATGCTTATTCTTCCTCACCCTTTTAAATGTTTTTTGAAATCCCAAATGTTTTTAGGACTGGCAAACCATTTTCCATCCAGCCTGACAGCCGTAAGGGGAAACACCTGAGCAAACATTTGGTCTAAGGCATAAGCACACCAGTCAAGGACGCAATCGCAGGAAGAAAGCCCATATTCCCTCCCAGCCTCATAGTTTTCTTCAGAAAGCAGCCATCAGTCATAAAATTGAGCCAGAAATAACTGCATCTCAGCCTTGATCCCCCAGATTACCGCTGCCCATATCCATATCTACCAGGGAGCACGGACAGCATGCCAGACCCCCCACCCATGAACCATGCGAGGGGACCGTTCCTCACAGAGGAGCTACCACAGCCTGATGCTGCTGCTGGAGCTCCCCACACCCCCGGTCCTGCTCCCAGCACCACCCCAATGTGATGCTGGGGGATTCACCCCTGCTGTTGCCCGGCACCTCCATCTGCTCCTGCTCAGCACCACCGTGGGGGAACTGCCAGATGCGCCAATTGAAACCTTGGCTCACAACCCAGCTGCTGCAAGGTACACCTGTATAATGTGAGTTAACATCTTTTTAATAGAGTTATTTGGCGCGGTATGGCGGCTTACCTCTGTCATGTACAGCTGCAAGCAGATTCTCAAAATCGCTCATTGATCCAAACATGGGATCAATATCATAGAAGTCTTCAGCTCCATGTCCAAGGTCTTTTAAGGGAGACTTATAGAAAGCAGTGATCCAGATAGTTTTTATATTCAAATACGTGATATGGTCCAGTTTTTCTTGGATACCTGTTTAAAAGAAAAGGGCATCATCTGTTTAAAAAATACGAAATATTTATCTTGAAATACGTTTGCCGTGGGCTCTCAGTCAAACATGGTACACAGGTCCCTTTGGTACATAACCATCCTCTGTTTTCACTGATCTCAGCTGGCAGGGCAATCTTGATGTTTCTTCAGGGATAACATGAGATCACAGAACAGAAACTATTCAAAGCCGTTTTTATAAGGAAGATAAAACAGGAATTAAAAAAAAAAAATCAAAGCAAATATCTATTCTGTTCTATAAAAATATTTACAATTTCATTTAATAAATTTAACACACACTTCTGAATACAAACTATTTTCTTAAAATGCAGCAACAGCATTGCTTCCACATTTCAAAGAACGTCTATTAATCCTCAGACCACACAGAGAGAATCACAATTTTGATGCAAAGATCCCAGGTTTTCCTTGCCATTAGGAAAAGTCTCTTAGGTTTTCTTTTATTTTTATTTTGTTTTAGGACACCTTAGATGTTTCGGTTTGTTGTGGGGGTTTTGTTTGTTGTTTGTTTGTTGTGGGTTTTTGGTTGGTTGGTTTGGTTTTTTGTTTGGTTTGGTTTTGTTTTCACCTCAAATCTCTTCTACCTTCCCAATATGTTACTACTGGCGCACAACGATAGAAACAGTTTCTTCTCTTGCTGGTATATTACAGCGTTTCCTGTCCATTATGAGTTGAACCTTCCCCTTCTGGAACTCAGTCTCAGCTAAGCTACTGGAAAGTGGCATTGCCTCTTTGTACCAGGTACCCCTTCCCAGTGCACTCATAAGAGCCCAAATCCACCCAGACCGCGGACAAAAAGTAACACGCCGTTCTCTGCTCTTTATTTTTCTCATTTTTCCTTATTGAGAGGCAGGCAACCGAACGTGACAAAGTGCTCAGCGCCACTTTTCCTCCAGGTTGACCTCAGACATTCCATTCTGATGGCAGTTGTGCTGCTGCTCGCCCTCAGCCCCACCTCTGAACATCTGTTTAACTCCAGGCTTTGAGGTAACACCTTGAGCAAGAAGCTCCTAGATCTGTTAATGTGAACTGCCATTAACAACTAGTCAGACAACTTTTATTCCTCTCTCCAGTAGGGCGGCTTTCTCTACTGGGAGATTTCTCCACCTATATTTTTTTAAGTATATATACAAGCGTATATACACACTTACATACACACAGAAGCTACTTCTACTGCACAGCTTTGCACACACCCAGAATGGAAACGTGCTCACCTTTCAGATCCCCGTTCCCATCCATGTCGCTGTCCTTGAAGGATCGAGGGTAGATCTGGTAAATAGGACTGGCCTGCCACCAATCGAGACACTTCGGCGAGAGCGCAATGATCGTGATCGTAGCACACACCAGCACGACGGCAGCAACAATTATGAGCCAGAAGAGAATCTCCCTGGTGACTCTGTACCGGGCTTGGCTGGAGAACTTCAGCAAGACTTCCTTTGGCATCCCCGCGTACGGCTTCAACGCCAGCTCCTCCGCAGCCGCTGCGTCTACATCAACGTTGCACGTTTTGGGCGTTTCTTCTTGGCTACTGGTTTCGGTCTCCTTGTCATCAAAAGCCTCATTTTGAACAAACCCGTTGTTCTCCACACCTCGTTTCTCGCTCAGCTCCATAGGTAAGCTCTTCGCTCCCTCCTCCACCATTTTACTTCGTGGATCTTGTCCTGGAGGCTCCGGCCACAGCAAAGCAGCGTGCCAATATACCTTTGTTCAGCGAAATGAGCAGCCGTGTAATTAGCACCTGGGTTTATAATCAATCCTGACCAACTGGTCAAAGTTCAAAAAGAAACAGAAGGGGCAAAGTGCTCCCGCTCTTCAGCATAATAGGCATCTTCAGCAAGATAACAAAACGGCTACAAGGAAGCACAGCCTTCCAGGGCTACAAGCCTATTGCTCCTACCCGCCAAGCATGGTTATGTTTACTGCTGCTCCCTCCACTACACAAACTTCTCTCCTTTAGACAGCAGGGAAAAATTTAGGGTTTTTTTTTGTTTGTTTCTTTGTTTTCGATTTGGGTTTTTTTTTGTCGTTGTTGTGGTGGTTGGTTTTTTTTGTTTGTTTTGGTTTGTTTTTTTTTACCAGAAAAAGGTTTCGTAAATATGCAGCTTTCCAGATTGGTCATTGTCCCCCCTTCCTAAAGGGTCTGAGCGTTAACGAGTAATTTATACATGGACAGCAGGTACTAACGAGGTGTTGATGAAAGCAACAATACAAACTAAGAAGTAAAGATACAACATCCCGTTGCTCTTTGTTTTCCCACAGCTTGGAAAAAAACAAAACCCCTCAAACTAACCTGACCCAGCCCAGCCGTAACTCCGAAGCAGTAACCACCAAAAGGCACATACCAATGCTGTGATTCACGGCATGTGACAGGCTNAATCTTGATGTTTCTTCAGGGATAACATGAGATCACAGAACAGAAACTATTCAAAGCCGTTTTTATAAGGAAGATAAAACAGGAATTAAAAAAAAAAAATCAAAGCAAATATCTATTCTGTTCTATAAAAATATTTACAATTTCATTTAATAAATTTAACACACACTTCTGAATACAAACTATTTTCTTAAAATGCAGCAACAGCATTGCTTCCACATTTCAAAGAACGTCTATTAATCCTCAGACCACACAGAGAGAATCACAATTTTGATGCAAAGATCCCAGGTTTTCCTTGCCATTAGGAAAAGTCTCTTAGGTTTTCTTTTATTTTTATTTTGTTTTAGGACACCTTAGATGTTTCGGTTTGTTGTGGGGGTTTTGTTTGTTGTTTGTTTGTTGTGGGTTTTTGGTTGGTTGGTTTGGTTTTTTGTTTGGTTTGGTTTTGTTTTCACCTCAAATCTCTTCTACCTTCCCAATATGTTACTACTGGCGCACAACGATAGAAACAGTTTCTTCTCTTGCTGGTATATTACAGCGTTTCCTGTCCATTATGAGTTGAACCTTCCCCTTCTGGAACTCAGTCTCAGCTAAGCTACTGGAAAGTGGCATTGCCTCTTTGTACCAGGTACCCCTTCCCAGTGCACTCATAAGAGCCCAAATCCACCCAGACCGCGGACAAAAAGTAACACGCCGTTCTCTGCTCTTTATTTTTCTCATTTTTCCTTATTGAGAGGCAGGCAACCGAACGTGACAAAGTGCTCAGCGCCACTTTTCCTCCAGGTTGACCTCAGACATTCCATTCTGATGGCAGTTGTGCTGCTGCTCGCCCTCAGCCCCACCTCTGAACATCTGTTTAACTCCAGGCTTTGAGGTAACACCTTGAGCAAGAAGCTCCTAGATCTGTTAATGTGAACTGCCATTAACAACTAGTCAGACAACTTTTATTCCTCTCTCCAGTAGGGCGGCTTTCTCTACTGGGAGATTTCTCCACCTATATTTTTTTAAGTATATATACAAGCGTATATACACACTTACATACACACAGAAGCTACTTCTACTGCACAGCTTTGCACACACCCAGAATGGAAACGTGCTCACCTTTCAGATCCCCGTTCCCATCCATGTCGCTGTCCTTGAAGGATCGAGGGTAGATCTGGTAAATAGGACTGGCCTGCCACCAATCGAGACACTTCGGCGAGAGCGCAATGATCGTGATCGTAGCACACACCAGCACGACGGCAGCAACAATTATGAGCCAGAAGAGAATCTCCCTGGTGACTCTGTACCGGGCTTGGCTGGAGAACTTCAGCAAGACTTCCTTTGGCATCCCCGCGTACGGCTTCAACGCCAGCTCCTCCGCAGCCGCTGCGTCTACATCAACGTTGCACGTTTTGGGCGTTTCTTCTTGGCTACTGGTTTCGGTCTCCTTGTCATCAAAAGCCTCATTTTGAACAAACCCGTTGTTCTCCACACCTCGTTTCTCGCTCAGCTCCATAGGTAAGCTCTTCGCTCCCTCCTCCACCATTTTACTTCGTGGATCTTGTCCTGGAGGCTCCGGCCACAGCAAAGCAGCGTGCCAATATACCTTTGTTCAGCGAAATGAGCAGCCGTGTAATTAGCACCTGGGTTTATAATCAATCCTGACCAACTGGTCAAAGTTCAAAAAGAAACAGAAGGGGCAAAGTGCTCCCGCTCTTCAGCATAATAGGCATCTTCAGCAAGATAACAAAACGGCTACAAGGAAGCACAGCCTTCCAGGGCTACAAGCCTATTGCTCCTACCCGCCAAGCATGGTTATGTTTACTGCTGCTCCCTCCACTACACAAACTTCTCTCCTTTAGACAGCAGGGAAAAATTTAGGGTTTTTTTTTGTTTGTTTCTTTGTTTTCGATTTGGGTTTTTTTTTGTCGTTGTTGTGGTGGTTGGTTTTTTTTGTTTGTTTTGGTTTGTTTTTTTTTACCAGAAAAAGGTTTCGTAAATATGCAGCTTTCCAGATTGGTCATTGTCCCCCCTTCCTAAAGGGTCTGAGCGTTAACGAGTAATTTAAACATGGACAGCAGGAACTAACGAGGTGTTGATGAAAGCAACAATACAAACTAAGAAGTAAAGATACAACATCCCGTTGCTCTTTGTTTTCCCACAGCTTGGAAAAAAACAAAACCCCTCAAACTAACCTGACCCAGCCCAGCCGTAACTCCGAAGCAGTAACCACCAAAAGGCACATACCAATGCTGTGATTCACGGCATGTGACAGGCTGCTACACCCAGAGCTGTCTCCAGGTCAGGACAGGGCAGCTCTGCACAGGCACAAGCAAGACTCAAGAGAAAAAGAAAACCACTGCCCGCTATTTTCTTTTTTTTTTTTTTTTTAAGTAAATAAATAAATTGCTTAAAAGAAAGCGACCTTTCCCTTTTTTCTCTTCCCCCTTTCTACTACTCTAGCCAGGTAAAAGCATTGCCCAAAGTCTGCGCAGATTTGCACATCTATGTGCCCAAAGCCCCACCTGCCCTGCAGCCAGCAAACCCGCACCCACAAGAGCCCCTCCAGCCCCTGCCCTCCGCCCAGGCATCCCAGAGCGAACACAAAGCAATTCACATTGCCAAGGAGCTGCCTTATCACACACATATCACACCTGCCCACAACCATTGGGTGTGGGTCCCAGGGAAACTCCCACGGACAACTGCAGCGGAGAAAAGATTGGTTTCGGCCTCAAAAAAGTATTTATGATGTTTGCCTCAAACCATGAAAGAAGTTTATAAACTAATGGCTGAAAAAATCCAGCATGCAACATTCAATTGATCAAAAAATGTGTTGTTACTTCAGCAACTGAGCAAAGAGGCGGCCGTTTTACTGACAGATTTAGTCCTTTTCTTCCCCTTCCCCACAGCAGCGCCTGGCACCAGCCTCAGCCCGTGCAGTCAGGTAGTTGCCAGAGTATTTTACATAGCGGCAGCAGCTTCAGCGCCTGTAATTCAGCATTGCCAGGAAATGATTTGAAAGTCTCCCTTCTAATGACTTTGCAATCTTAGTATCATGGTATCTGTAAAAGTTTCCAGGCAGGCACAGTACACTCTGGGAATACATTTTGTATTTGGTACCTGGTTTGAATGTGTTGGTCTGTTCCCTGCATACTTCATTCATCTTTTCCATAACACCAGCCACTCCACTCTGCCCACATTAAATCACTTCATTTCAATGACTTAATTTCAGATTAAAATAGCAAAGGTGTAAATACAGAAAATTTTTAGACTGCATCATGTACACCTCAAGTCCTTAGTGCTCCCCGCCCTGCTTTTTACCCAAACTTGGTTTTAAACATGCTCATGGCTTCCTTCCCAAAAGCTCCTTCAAGCCGCCAAGCACAGCAGGAAGCAAAGCAAGTCAGAAGCAAGAGGAAAGGACAACCAAAACACAGCTGCGCGCTGCAGACATGTGGGCCAGCCGATGGGCTTGGGACGGTCAGGCGCACAGTGGGGATCAGGGAAGGCCATGAACAGACTTACAGCACCCTCGGTTATAGGTTGCGGGGGTTTGTTTGTTTGTTTAGGGTTTTCTTCTTGTTTGTTTTGCTTTGGGTTTTCTTCTTCCCTCCAGACCATAACCACGTTTCTAAATCGTGTGGCTGCGACAGTACGGAGTGGGAGTTGAGAATATGGATCTATATACGAATAGATATTAAAAACATAGGCACAGAATATCTATGTACACGCACCCCCAGCGATGCATGTGACCCTCCAAAATCCTGTCACTCACCACAAGAACAAAGACAAGTCTCACAGATCACAACACTGTGCAAAAACCATGCCTATAACATTAGGCTTGGCTTCTGCTGCAATGTTTAGCAAGAGAGAAGTATGTTAAAAAAAAAAAGTCGAAGAAGGACATTCACTGAAAAAAAGTCAACTAGGAGTAACACTTACAAGCAGACTGTATGCTAGCTATCCAAATAGCCGTGTTGTTTCGTTTATTTGCTTTTAGTTCATTCTTAAAATGCATTCCCATCCATAGCATCATGTCAGACAGGAGCAGCCACCACTGTGCTCATTTTAAGTCTTTCCTACCAGGCTAATGGGGACAACCTCCTCGGATTTATAGAAGATACAAAG
Source organism: Pampusana beccarii (assembly GCA_013399365.1). Classification (NCBI taxonomy): domain Eukaryota; kingdom Metazoa; phylum Chordata; class Aves; order Columbiformes; family Columbidae; genus Pampusana; species Pampusana beccarii. Next base: position 53,326 of record VWYH01001802.1, read on the forward strand.
GATGTATTCATGCGAGAAGACAACTGCATGACAAAACAGCAAAGCATTAACGGTGACATTTAATCAGATTTTGGCGCCTTTTTTTTCCCTTTCTCTATTTCTCTCTACCACCACACCTGACACAGGAGCCCGCAGAGCCAAGGCCAGCTGTGCTGTCAGCCTTTTCTCTAAGCCAGTAAACTTAGTGGTGATCATTGCCTGCACGGACATACGTGCCTGATCTAAACATACGGGGAGGTTACCCTTCACAGAATGGTTGGGGTTGGAAGGGACCTCTGGAGATCACCTCATCCAACCCACCTGCTAAAGCAGGTTCACCCAGAGCAGATGGCACAGGAAGGTGTCCAGGTGTGTTTTGAATGTCTCCAGAGAAGGAGACTCCACAACCTCTCTGGGCAGCCTGTTCCAGTGCTCTGGCACCCTCAAGGNGTCCTGCTGCTGGACTCCCTCCAGTAATTACTTAACCTTCTTAAACTGGGGAGCCCAGTACCCACACTTCCAACAACTGATAAAGGCCCATTGATTATTTCAGTAGTCAGCAGCTGCTGCTGCTCTCTGTGCACGTGGCTGGGAAACCACAACTTTGCCATTATTCAAACATCTCACAGGGGCGCAAGGCCCAAGGCCTGCTCTGCAAACCTGCCTTCCAAAGAGCCCCTCATGTCCCAGCGTAATCCTTAAGTGACATTAACAGCTTATTTATACCTTAAGTAGGACAGATTGTGTCCTAATTGCTAAGGGTCTGTCTGAAAAGCAGGAGATTACACTGCTGGGCAGATAAACCCAGTGTGTAGGAACCAGGGGCCAGGTTTGGATAAATCTGTGTGTGCCACCTCAACCTTCCTCTGGTGGCTACAGGGAATACGAAGATACAGGAACACACTCGACTATTTTAAGGTTAAAACAGAACATAAACCACCCCGGAAACAACCAGGTCACTGCCTGGGTGAACATATGGCTTTTACATCCAGACTGGCTGTGCTTACAGTCAGATTTTGGTCATATTTGAGATCAGCTCTGTGTTGCTATGTCAGAAGAGCTGCAGCACACGCAGGTACCAGTGGAGCACAGCTACGCTTCGGCTGGGCATCTGGGCCTTGAATACTAAAAATTCTTCTGGCGGGAAAAATACAGCCAAGGAGCTTAAAATAGGTCTGGACAATCAGCTACCACAGACCCTGAAGAACAAGGCCAAGAGTCTAGTACCTCTTCCTATACGTTTTTCCTCATAGACTAAAAATGAAATCACACAGGAATTTTGGTTTTATTATAGACCTCTTTTTTTTTTTTGTTCTCCTCATCTTGAGGAGTTGCTCACCTTAAAATTAATTGATAAAGGGAAACTGTAAGCTTCCTCTTAAGAGAGGCAGATCACCAACAATTCCCACTGAGCTTTAACTTTTACCTTTTCAAATACATTTTATGTACGCAGGCATTATGCTTCTGGCTTGCTATCAAGCAATTCTGAAACGGTTCCCTCCTGAGCAATTTCATAGTTTAGCAGGAACAACTAGCCAATGCAACTGTTTGCAGAATCCACTGAAAAGTATTAAATAGTAAAGAAAACACTTCATATTCTGTGCCAGTTGCTCTGTTTACCTCAGGGTTAGATAGGGAAACAAAACCAAATGGTATGTGGGCAGTAATAGCTGCTATCTCCGCAGATTGCCATGGTTATTTCTGTAAGATGGAGGGGTTAATTTCCACAAGTATTTCTTACATGCAATTATTTAGATGCACGGGCTAAGTAGTCTGCTGTTTGATGCTATACAAATGCCAAGCAGCTTGCCAGTTATTCGATACCATACATATTACACCAAAAACCACACACAGGGGTGATTAAGCACCCTAATGTGCTAAGTGTAGGAAGATGTTTACAGTTTAAAAGTTCTCTTGCTTAATGCTTTTTCATTAAACGGTTTGTTACCACTGGAACTGGTCTGACACAATGCACTTTACCTCTAAATGTAACCTCATTATTTACAGAATCAGGGCCAGCTTTACACCCATGTAAACAGGTAGACACCACGGCTGTCAGTTTTCCCTCAGTGGCTCTTCCCACAAGACAGATGGATTATCTGACCTTTAGAGCTACGTTTCCTTCAGCACTAAGGAGGTCCTCCCTGATGTGGAGAGCAGCTGTCAAGAGAGAGATGCTCTGGAGGAACAAGTTTCTGACATGATATCTTTTTACCTTGCGCATCCCTGCTCGTGAGGCTTCTGCCATCAGCCTGAAGTCCTGGGGGAGGGTGGCAAAATGTAATTGCGTGGGACACCGCGACATGGCTTGGCGTGGTTTTTTGGTTATTTTTTTAATGCTCTGTCTGCTAATGGACTACGTGATTAAAGGTTAACGGTGTTATAAAACACTGTAATTAGCTACTGCTTGGCTCACGTGACATTTCAGGGGTAGGTTTTGGGGGAAGGAGACACCTAGCCCCTGCCCCCCATGGGTGATCAGCATAGCTGGCTTCTCCCACTATTTTTAATGAAATGAATTATCCTCTAATTCTCGTTGTTAGCACAGCTGCAAGGACAGCAGCACGCAGAGTTGACTCCTCCTGGATGCCCTCCTCTACAGGTGGTCAAACACTATACTGCCATATGTCCATAGAAAAACTTTAAATTTACTTTACTTTAAAAACTCTAGGTTTGTTGCCTCTCCAGGAAGAAGCTCACTCACATAACTGCACCCTTCTTCATCTACACTGTTACCACTCTTCCCTTCACAGCATTTGTCCATCACATTTCTGTCCTAGAGGATAACAACTTTAAAATAATTTTCTTTTCTAGCCTAGTCCTTAAAACCTTTGCTGGTGAGAGACCCAAACCTCAATTTTACCCTTGTATGAGCTGGGGATGTTCAGCACAGTATTAAAGTATCAAAGAAAGACTATTGCTGAAGTTTTGATGGCTATAAATTCAATAGTGACTTGGTGTTACTGAAAGATCTTCAAAATGGGAAATTGATAATACAGACAGCACAGCTAGGCAGCACAACAGGAAGTCAAACAGAAGCTCAAAAATAAATACGACATTGCACTGCATCACTACCACATCCATCCTTTGGGTAACTAACAGACAGCACCCACAGCAAGCACCATCTATCCATACCACCACTTACCTCTTAGAGCAATTTGCTTTCACTCAATAGTAACTGAAAAGCAAGTTTTGGTCTGCTGAGCACTAAGCGCTTCCTCGTGTGGAAGCATTTTCAGGGAGGAGCTGTCAGACAAGCAATACCGTGTTCTGCCCCTGACACTGCGTGACCACAACTCTTGCCACACTTCACAAGCTGTGCTGCTTTCCACCGTGCCTCAGTTTCCCCACCTGCAGGAATTACACACACAGTATCACACAGTTATACACAGCACTCCACTGAGCCTCATCAGAGCTTAGAATAATGAGTTTAATCCTTCCTTGTCTCTATCAGCGCATCTAGACGTGTCTCCCTGCAACTAATTTGCTTTCTTTCACATACATCACATTGATGACACCTACTCAGGCTGTGTTCCCCTGAAATAATTTTCTGCTGAGAGCGCTCAGTTTAGATCAGAAATCTCCAGCCTTTGCACAGGCAGTTTCACTCTGTGCTACTGAACTGTGTCCCAAGGCCTCATTACAACTGTCTGTGACCATCAGGCAACCGGTTCCATGTCAGACTGGAACAATCCAGCAACAGGAACACGTGTAAAATCAGAGTCAGAAGTCTACATTTTGGTAAAACGAACACCACACATTTCTCCAGCGGAGCCGGACTGACGTAGCATGCTGCACGGCAAGAGCCGGCACTGCAAGGCTCTGCGTCCCAGCAAGGAGCTCTCCGGCCAGCACAAACTACACACCAAAGGAACATCTCACAACTATTAAGAAGCCATTTTCAAACACATTAAGAACTTCATCTTCAATTTCATATTATCCTGAAATTACAAAGAGTAAAATCAAACACAAACCTTACTTCCATCCAGAAGTTAGCAGAACCACAAAAAAAAAAAAATTTAAAGTACTAACCTCTAACCACTGCCCTACAAATCTCCCTCACAGGCATTAAATCCTGGTTCTGTACCACCCCACAGCTGCTCTCCCCCAGCCTTCCACACGTGTATAGAACACCTCCCAACTGCACACCTGTGGTTCTGAAGTCCAAGAGCCAAGGGAATACAAGAAGCACGCTTGCCACCACTAGGGAAGTGCTTGCAGCACATAAGCAGGTCGTGTTCACAGAGCAAGCACACTGGCAGGCCGCTGTTCAAAAAGCACTGGACAGCAGCACACAAAAAACCTCCCAAGAGGCATCTCCTAGGCAATCCGTACATTCTAGGGTTTTATCGCTAATAAAAATATTTTCAGTTAATTGAAAACAAAATTCTCGTAATGTTGCAACAGTCACTATCCATGCGTAATTGTCTATATTATCTGCTTTAGTTTTGTGTGTGTTTTTTTTTTTTTCATTCGGTTAGTTTGGGGTTTTTTGGGTATTTTTCCTAATTATGCTGTTTCTATGTATGTACTAAAAACACAGAACGAACTATGCTTAGTGTGGGAGGGTTGTTTTCTTCATACACCAGGAACGGCATAATCGGGCACAAAACTGGGGCAGATTCGTGTTTGCACACAGATCAATACTGCAGTTTTCCCAAGATCCGTCTCCCTTTATGAACAGTACACTTCCCATCAAACAACGCAGTCCATGTCAGATGCCACAGCCACCCTACCACCTATATAAAGGTACCTATAGCGTGAGACAAACCACCGTATGTGACTCCCATTTCACCAAGGCCAAACCGAATCTGCAGTGTTGTAATCCTCTACACCTTTCCAATGCTATCATAGATATTACTGACACAGGAAGGAAAAGAACATCCCAATACCGGACATTTTTAGTTTAAAGGTATTTCTCTTCTCACTGCTTTTGGAAAGGAGGAATGTGGCACCACTCCCCATCAACAGACGGGGAACAGAAGCCCAGGAGCCAGAAAAGCCCATGAAAACACTGCCAAGTTCCAATCTGAAAACTGACTATGCTTTCCCCGGACAATTACTTAGTCCAACACCTGCCTCTTTCTTCGGAAATCCCTCAAAACCCACTCAAATGACACCTCCTATAGCAAAGCCCCTATGAGTTGAGTCTGCCTCTTCCTACGACAGCTTAAAGGGACTCTGTCTTAAAATAGTGACAAACACATGTAGGCAATGCAAGTTTTTTCAAGGGTGTGATTTAGTTTTTAGGTTTTGTTTTGGTTTTGCGTGGTGTTTTTGTTTTTGTTTGTGTGTTTTGTCTTTTTTTTTTTGTTTTTTCCCTATACCAAGAGGAATTTCAGTTGGGTCTTCACCATGGTATATACCATTTAGGATTATGAACTATACTACAATCGTCTGTTTTCCTTGCACGGTGCGGTGTCTCACCGTTCTCGTGCTTTTAGCTCTGCCGTGCTGCCGAGGAGTCCGTAGCACCAAGTACAGGGGGCTCTAACCCACTCAGAACAAAAGCAGCCCGGATTTCGACGACAGATCTTCCCCATACTTCAGTACTAAAGGCTGAACAGAAAGACAAACATCTTTACACCAGTGACAATACCCATTTCGTACTTTTTTCCCCCTCCTTTTCCTTAATTTCATCCAAACCCGTTTATTTAATGCAATTCAAAGCATAAGGGCTACTAATGCCATGTCAGAAGTTCTATCTGCAAGATATAATTTCTATTTTCTTCTCACCCAGTTTGGAGAAGCAGCCCTTGAAATACAGTAACTGCACTTAAAAACCAGTTGCTGCAATTACTCACACACCTGGATCTCTGCAACTTTTCCCCTCTAATAAGTTCAGTGGGAAGTTAAACGCAATAATTGTAGTATCTCAAGCAAACGTATGGAACTTGCTAAATGTTTGTAAGGTAAGGATGAGCAGGAATGAAGAGATGAATGTAAAATATATTTCACCATTTAAACATTTCTCACCCAGTACAACGAAAAAAGGTGTCCATGACTAAAAGTACAGACTGAGAAGTTGTTGTAAAGCACCACACTTCTCACCAACTTGTACACTGTTTGCCTTAGCAGAGTATTTCCTACAACTATATCATTCCAAATAAAATGCAGATTAAGGAGTGCTGGAAAAAGTATTTTGGTTTAATTTCACACATTCTCTGCTCCCCAAATGGAAACGTTATTATTTTAAACACACTAGAAAAACACACCTGCTTTACACACCCAGGCCAAAATCCTTATTGTGCCACTGAACTTAGATATGTTTATGAACTGAAGATGAACATTGTAAAAAGGATCAAAAAATCCCCTAAAACCTCAGAGCACATTCTCCAGTTTCTCCTAGAAAGAGCAAATTAAATACTGTAGATTATTTGTCCAAATGAAGCAAAGATCCACTTTTTTTTTGCATGTGAGTAACCTGCCAAAACAATATTCACAGAATGAATTTAATGGGGATGGTGTTAAGAAGTTTCCTTAAAAAAATAATGGGAAATATCTTTCCACTAATGCAACCAGACTCTTTAGTATGTATGCATTTACTACAAGGTTTCCAACTAACTTCTAAATGTAGGATATTTACTAAACTGCATGTTTATCCTCTCCAAAAAGTAGCTAAAACACATCAGTGTGGATATGTGTTTTCACCACAGCTTCTCTTCAGCACGTATTTTAAAAAGACAAATCAGATTTTTCAAGGAGAAATTAATACTCTTGCAATGAACACACCCAAACATTTTTGGGCACACTTTCTAACTTCTGGACACTAACTCCTGAAAGCAGAGTTTTATGTCACCAGAGAATTTTCATTCTATGAATTTTTGTCCAATTTCTTTCACTTAAGCTTTGCAGCTCTTTCAAAGTGACAAAAGCAAATCCCATTTGGTCATCTTCTGATGTAACATCGCATAATTCTCTGAAAAGTACTTGTTTGAAAACATCCCATAACTAGCCATCAAAATCCAGAAGCTGCCTGAAAAGGGCCAGAAAATTAAGTATTTCTATATCAACAGACTAGATGAACTTCCACGATCATCACGACAGACTCGTGAACTGGATTGTTTCCAACTTTTTAAAGGTGAAAGGCAAGAAGACCCTTACAACACCAAACACTATTATGACACTGCCTCAACTTTCCCACAACTCACCTTAGACTCCACAAGTCTGAGAAAGCAGAAAACCGGGGCAAAAGTCATTTCCAAAACAAACTCAACAGGTAAGAAAATTATTTCTAACACCACTTTTCCAGTGAGTTGCCACGAGTCTTCAGAATGTCTTCCTACGATAGTGTTTTTCTTCCTTTATTAGCAAAGGCAACTGCTTTCACAGAAAGATTACCAGACTGACCGTCTGTTGTTTTGTTTTGTTTTCCCCCCACCTCATGACGTGAACCCTTATCAGTCTGTGGTAAGTTTTAAAAGCAGGTGCTGATGCAATCATTAGGTGATGTCAATCCACAGTCACTAATCACAGTAACAGTACGGCAAAGCTTCTTCTGTTGGAAATTCCTGGTCAAGCTGCATATAGACAAATAGGGCCAGCCAAGGACAGAAGCTCGAAGTACTCATCAGTTCTCAATCCAAGTCAGTCCTTAAATCCAGGCATCACAGCAAAGGAGAGCTTTAAGAAGGCTTTTGAGGAAGGAAAAATGAAGGTATTCGGATGTAAAAAGCGCAAAGCACAGCAGCACTGATTAAGCAACGTAACAACGAGAGTGATGGAAACGAGAGATGACCTCAAGAGGTGAGCTAACCACAACACTGAGGTGCAGTCATGCCAAAATGCAAAAGTGAACCCGTCTTTCGATCAGGAGCAGATCAGCTAGTTGGGAATACAACAAGGCACGAGCCAAAGCACAGCTAAGTCAGGTCTGTGCAGCACTGGTCCAAACAAACATGAGCAGGACAAGATTGGCACCCAAGAGAAAGGGGTTACACAGACACAGGAGACCCCAAGGGGAGTTTCAACTGCAAGAACTGCACACTTACCTGGACTTCCCTGCAAAAGTGCAGTGACTTGGCACTTTGTTGTGGTTTTGTCAAATTGCCTTCACCTCTGGTACCATCCCGTGCAGTTGTTCAGCTGCACAGGTGCAGCTCCCTCTCTCTGACTTAAATTCTAGAGCTGAAAAACAGCTATAAAGACCTAAAAGCAACATGCTTTCAGCAGACAACCTTAAATCTAAAATTTGGGCTTTTAGCCCACCAAAACCCAAATTATTTGACAGATTAAAAACTGCTTGGCCCTGTGGCTTTTTTTTGCCAGAATATACCCGGTACCTAATGTTAGGCAGCATTGCTTTTTGCTTCATCTTCCAGAAGTAAAAATTGCCCACTGAAGTTTAGTTCAACGTTGCCACTAATCTTCAGTTCCTATTGATTTTGATCAAACTAAAAACCTGATTAGAATTCTGAACCCATCGGATGCATGAATGGAAAGCAGTGCTAATTTAGAGGGGAAAAAAAAGTCTCCATATACATCTTTTGTAGCTGTGCAAGCTCCGGTCCTTCTCTTAGAAAAACCTATGTGCACTTCCAGGCAATAAAAGCATAAACCCTTTATGTCAGGGAGAATATCCACATGATGTAAAAAAAAAAACTACACGTGAAAGTGTTCACAGGACTGAAGCCTATGGATTACAAGAACTCTTAGAGGGGAACAAGGTATTAAAATTGCGGTTCATGAGGAAAGCACGCAGGGGTTACGCTGTACAGGCAGATCCAGCAATACAGTTCAAAGAGCTTATAGACTCAAAAATCCAGAGGCTGCTCACAAATACACCCATCCCACAGTAACACCATGTATTCAGACAGGTTATTACCATGTAGTATCAATAACAGAGGATTTTGTTCTCCTTTCCCACCCAGCAAAACTTTATTAATCAGTTAAAAAAAAACAGTAGATGTTTTAACGTGAGTGTTAACATCAGAGAAATTTCTATCCAAAACACTGTAGAAAAATCAAACTTTATAGGTCTAACCTCAGATCTTTAAGAAACTTCAAGAAATCAGCTGACTAAAAAGTCAAGTTTAATCTGAATTTTTAGACTTTAAAAGAATGCTTTCCCGTAGCTGGAATAAGACTCATTCCAGCTGAAGATGGGATGGATTTGCCCCAGGAGCTCTACATGTTGTTTGTTCTCTTCTGTCTCCCACCTGTGGACTTCGAGTTTATCGTGGCAAGGAACCACATTCCCTATAGAACAAACACAAATCCATCAGCAAGAGACGCGTCATAAATCCTATTTGATTGCCTTTTTACATACAACACTTGCATCTTCCTGATAAATCCTTCTCAAGAAAATATAAAGCATATCACACTGTTTTAGCAATCCTTTATTGAAGATAACAAGTTGGTTATGTTCACTGTATTGTATGAAACATCACAATATCATACTGGGAAGGTACTATCAGTACAGGGTTGGACCAGAGCGGACAGTCTGAACAATAAACCATTTTGCATTCTTCGTTCCCTATCTTTTAACAACCCCCAAAAAAACAGTAAAGGGACAAATACCTGTTAACATCATCATTTAGAACACTTTAACTTACAAGGCTAAAATCTAATGAATAAATAAAATATACTGTGGCAATAATCTTCTCTAGACCAAAGGAAGAAAAAAAAATAAAAATCAGATACACAGTGAATCAAAACGATTGGGAAAGCTGGCTTTCGGCACCAGTATGAAAGAGCGTGTGGTTTTTACAGACTCACCATGGGGATAAAGTTACAGAAAAATACTATGAATTCCATTTCACACAAAACCAGTTGATGACTGTCATTAGCTTAAAACTACACACAAGGGCAATTACATCCTCGCTGAAACACAGTTTAAACAAATAGGAAAATGTTTACAAGGCATCCACAGCATGTAAATCATGTACAGATGGATACATTCATTGTTTCCCCTCCCCAATAGCTTTTATTTTAGATAAATACTTTACTCTTCCCCATTTTCAGCATTTACTGGACTCATTACATGCACAACTCAAAGAAGTCAGAAAAAAGTCAAGGTTATTGCAAAAATAGAATTAAACTAAGAATCTTCAAGTACCTTACATGACAGCCACTCTGTACCATGCCCATTGCTTATAAAATGAAAGGTCATTGAACCCATGAAAATATCTCTAATATTTTCTTAATTTAAAATAGATAATTTTAAGTGTATTTATAGTAATCTCAAAGTGATAATTTGAACTTTGAAAATAATGCAAACAATTAAAAATTATACCCATATTACACAAGACTTCTGTCTGTATCTTAAGCTGAAAAAATCAAAAAACTATAGAAAACCACATATAGAACAAAAAAATAATCACAATTTACATTATAATAAAGGCAAATTTTCAGCACTTTTAAAAAAACCTGCAGCTGTGAGATGTCAAAGCAAGTCACTACTAACTAAATTCATCAGTTTGGTTTTAAAAGATTTTCTCTAGCGAGAGTTTAAGGGTGTGTTGTACACATGCGTAAAATTCTTACTGTTTTTAGATGCCTAGAATCTTCATATATTATTGCCAAATACACTTATCTTTAAGCAAGCAGTAGGCAACATATCACAATTTGGACACCGCAGGGAAACCTAACTGGTCTGGTAATACAGGTAAAACTGGAAAAAANGAGCACACTGCCCAACTGAAATTACTTCCAAGCCACAGAGCTGCAAAGCCTTCCAACTTGGTAAAGTGAAATAAGTAACATCTCAAACAATCACTTGTACTCTCTCATGCTTGCGTGTCGCACTTTTCATTTAGCCATAGAGTATCTTCCGAGTACGCCTACAATCCCATGCACCTCAGGTACATGTACCGATCTGCTGAGAGCATCCTTCCTTCCTTCTTAGGGCAAAAGTTCATTACAGATGGAATCAGAATGCCTGAGGCTGGTAAAAATACTGTAGTACAGGCAATGCTAAGAGTGGCAATATCAGAAAACACAAAAAATGAACAATGATGGAAAATTCTAATATCTTTCTGCCCATTTCACAAAATGTTGGAAATCCACCAGAATTTTTCCCTTGTATTGAAGAAAACAGATTTAAAAGTTTTTTTCCCCCTTTCAGAATCAAAAGCATTTTAGTAGATTTGTAAGGCTACCACGGATCTTCTAGATCTCCAGCACCCTACAGGAAAAGAAGAGGAGAAATATTACTACTCACCAATACAAATGAAAACATTTTGTTGCACCTTGGATTTAAGTGGCATAATTAAGTAGAATACTAATGTACGACAGACGACATTTTCCTTTTTGCCATACCTGCCCACTTCCACGCACATTCTCTGTTCCTCAACTTCATGAGGAAATTTACTTCTATAAAACATGAACCCAGTAGAACTGTTACAGCATAAAGACTTAAAAACAAGTACTATCTAAAATTGTACTAAAACACAGCTATCGATAGATACTACATCTATGGACTACAAAAAAACCCAACAACTATAAAATACTACGGAACTCAGCTCTTCAGGTATTCTTGGTCCGCAAGAAATTCCCGCAGGCTCTTTTTCATTAAGGCAGTGAAATTTGTACCTATTTTGAACAATGATATTTTTGTGCAAGTGTTATATTATGAACTGACCACAGACACAAGAATTCCAGATTTAACCTACTAGCAGATCAGTTACCACCACTGTAAATTCCCAGTATTATTGCTGATCTACCCAAATGCACCTACATGCATATGTTGCGCACCAAAAGAGACAGAAAAGAGTGAGTAGAAGGTAAACTTAGGCAGAATAGCCAGTTTATTCATTTATATGCTTGATGTTTAACTGGAACCTGAGAAATGTTGCCCAAATAGAGGACTATGATGAACATACCAACCCCCAAAATTACTCAAATATTTGTATAAACTAGCGAACATCACGAGTTAATTTCAGAAGCTATATAAAGTTTCAAGTCATGTCTGAATGACGGAATCTCAAAAGAAGTTCACTACTTGCTTAAAAGAGTCAATATGCATACAGATATTATTCCACAGCATATTCTTTATTTTCACTTAAACACAGATTTTTAGAACTTGACACTAGGTACTACGTCTAAGTACATTTTCATTTCTGGATATGTTATGCTACAACCTGGAAAGTAATAATACAGTCTTCTAGAAAATAGATATTTATGATGAACAGTGGATACAATCTAAATTGGAACCAAATCAAACACATTTCATGAAGAATAAGTGACAACCTAAAATGTAGTAACTTTTGTAATTTAGTTAAAATATAAACTATACACAATTCAAATACAAACATGTAGTATATGATGCTGAAGTAAATAAAAAGACTGAAGAATTTCTATAATTCAATTAATTCGCATAAAAGATACAATTAAGATATGAATAACTTTACAACGAGCAAACATATACCATCAAAATCATTATTTAAGAATGTACTGGAAAGAAAAAGTTTTAAAACTTATTTTTGCATTAGCATGTTAGATTCCTATTGTTGGCGTCACAAGACTAAAAAAAATAAATCAAACCCCTTAAATGGGAAGTGCTTGCTACATAAAATAAGATGCAATTACTGTAATATACCACAGTAGTTGAACTTCTAAGGAAAAAAGAGCTTTGTATAAACAATCTGTACAAATAACTAAAGTAAAAACAAACAGACTTCTAGGATAGATGTGACAAACGTTGAGATATAAACAAAGGAAAATACGCCAAGTGAAGCGAAGCGTGAAATCCGCTATGTAAAACATTACGTCTGTTTATCACTCATCCCTGAATCTTCGCTTGAGCTCTGGATTTCAGCAAGGTGATGCCCAGATTCTGTGGGGGTGTCTGGTACGGGGTCACTGGGTCCAGCACGAGTATCTGAGGTAGATGCTGCGGCTGATTCAGCAGTGGACTCTTCTCCCTGCATCTTAGCTAGCCTGTAACTACTCAGCATCTCTTCCAGGAGGTGGCGGTAGTTCCCCCTATGATTAATTCTCATTTGCCTGAGCGCTTCCACCAATTTTCCCTGCGTTCCACTGTCCTCGGCTTCGCCAGGGTCCTTTTTTTAAGATTCAAGACCCCAAAAGAAATCAGTAGTTAAACTAGGATATTGTCTAACAACATTAAAAAAAATAAAACAAAAACAAACAAAACCAAAACCAAACAATTTTTCTGACTGAGAAAACATCAGCTTTGCTCTATTTGAATCTAAAACACCTTATTAGCAACATCTTAGAACAATATAATCCATGTTTCTCTATTTGAAACAACATAATAATTTAAGAAATGGTACCTATTACAACCGCATTTTTAAACTTTGCAATGTTTTGAGCCAGACAGTGTCAACACGGTACATCTTCATAATTAACTCCATCTTGTTTTAAAGTGTGTTTCGATAAATAGAGCTGATATTCCCCACAATTGTGGTCAGTTGTCAGTGAAAAAGAAAATTTAAGCTTCTTTAGCCATCAGGTCAGTATTTTTAACTGTGAATTTCTGCACAGCCAATAGCAACAGTCCTGTGAAAAACTTAGAGAATAACTAACTCTGCTGCTAGTAGTTTAGTTGAAGCATTGCATCCAAATAAATACTCAAAGTGTTTTAGAAAACAGCTCCTCTACATTAAAGACTGATTTACTGACTTTTGCTTGTACGATGCTGCCATGAAAGAAATGCACAGCTACCTATCAGCACCAGGAGTGGTGGTGTTGGAACAACGTAAGACACTATTTCCAGCACATGTGCATTTTGGCTGGAAAAATTAACATGTAGAATAGTTACTAAAAGCAAAATCTAACAACCTACAGCACAAAACCTGAATAATAAGCACTGATTAAGAAATGGAGGTATCCCCTGCAAAACACCTTTTTGGCTACAAGCCTTCAGTTGAAAAAAATTAGGTTTTTTTTTTGCAATTGGCTTACACATCCATCAGTGCTGAGACTGATCCTAGATATTTTAACCTTAAGTGCTAAAGCATTACTTTTGCTTGAAGGGAATAGTACATTTTAAATCATTAATATCTAGCAAGTTATCAAGCTAGACAAATGGAACTCTATCTCTGGAAGCTGGCAGATTTTGCAATACATTAGAGGCAAAATCCAGACGGCCTTTTTCTCATGCTGACCTAATTTTATTGTCATCTAGTCCAAAAGCTTCATAAACTACAAGTATTGCAGTCACTCATTTACAAGCTTAATAGGAGCATTAAGACAGTATCTTGGATTCAGCAGCATTTCAGATGCTGTAATGTTCCTGGAATAGAAGCCCTAAGACTGATCAGCACAGGCCAAGTTAAAAAGGAGATAATTTTACCACAAAAATGCATGTTACTGCATGTAACGCCAACCCTCTAAGTTTATTTTGTTGCATAAATAGATACACACTTCCACTGTGGTTTGCTGGTCTTAAGTCTGGGATGTTTTGACACCATGCATCTTCATAGCTCTTCCAGAGCTCAGTGAGGAGAAGCAAGTTAAATGAGGTAGTTTTAATGTACGAAGTGTCACTCATGAGCGCAAAGTCAGCGAAAACTCCGGCCATCAAGACGAGGCTTCAGATGTATCTTATTTCTTTGGTTTTGACCAAAAAATACTATTGATGTATTTATCTAGCTAATATTAAACAAGGCAGCATAACTGAAGAATTCCAGTTTTTTAAAGTTTAGAGAACATCTAAATTCCTTAGTTCCTCCAGCCCGTCAGTTTTGCTCTAAGGTTGACGTTAGCAAACATACACCCTGAATCTCCACATTTCACAATATTCAGATCTTTAAAAATTATTTTAGCAGCTTGAAGTGAATACTTTTGCTCCCATGCAACACTGAAGAGTAAAAGCAATAAACAATATAATAGCAGCTCCGAGACTCCTGAACAATTCAAACGCTAGTAGGAGTTGAAGGAACGGTGTTGTTAGTGTTCGAAATTCCAACTCACATCTTGCTTTGCACTCTCTTTGATGGTGGGGTATTTTGCACTTCCCTTATCTCTCTCAGTGCTGGCAGACAAGAAACCCCACAAACAGTAGGACAGAAAGTGCCGCATATGCTGTATATACACTATAATGCAGATTTCTCTCTAATGATGGGTGGCTACATCAGGTCCCCGAAAACTATGATTATTGTGTTAAGTTAGCAGTTGTCTTCCTTCATGTTCTAATTCAACTTAGTGCTACTAACCATAAAAACAACAAGAAAATTTTGCTAGCTATATTTAACATGAGCATTCACACTTTCTACACAAGTTCTGCTCTGTTAAGTTATGTATATAAAAAGGTTACTACGCAGTAGGTACAGGATTTAGAGTGTTGAAGGGTGTAGGAATTTAGTCCATTTACATTTTTTTAAATTATCTATAGCAGCCCTTAATGACATACGATTTATCAAATTGTCAGAGTATAGTATTAGTGAAAGACAGGAAGATGATGAGTTTCCAACAAGATACTTGTACACGGTTTTGAACAAATGCCACTGAAACCATTAACACAGCCACTGTAATTTTAACAGCGTTCCTTGTGTTTACAGATACCTACACACCTGAGTCGCCTAACTGGATAGTAGTCTCCTAGTCTTAGGAACATAAATAATTGTTGAAGCAGTAGAGCCATTAGACGAAGAGTAACACTTCAACATGTAAACTAAAACACCAACTTGGTGGTATCATAACATTACAGTGGTAACAATTACTTAACTATAAGTTATTTCAAATTCCCTTTAAAAATCTGAAAGTACCAAGCCCAAATACATCACACATTTCTTCGATTTCACTTGCGCTTGTAAAGGCACAAGCCACCACATTTAGGGCAAAAGTCTGTCTGCTGAAACACTGGCAAAGTTGCTCTTCGAGAACCTACTGCAGGGCTCTCTCCAGCCCTGGATTTACTCAACACTTGTACTCTGCTCAGATGTCTAAAAGAAAAACAAAAAATAACCAAAAACTTATGACTGCTATAGCCTGAAGCTACACTAGTGATCTCTGAATACTGCTGTAGTAAGGATGCTTTGACCCTACATGTCTCTTTATTTAGGCTATATGTTAAGGATTCTCAGAAAATACATGTGAAGAATCGGAACAAGTTAGTCTACAATCACCAGCCTGGATAGCAAAAAAAATGCTAAGCACAACAGTAACTGAAATCTTCGCAGTGTTGAGTAAAAACAAAGCTAATCTAGAAAAAGATACCACCTTGTTTTTGAATTATACACTAAGAACTTATTTGCAAAGCTATTCTGATCCAGTTCACAGTAACTCAGGGTAACTAGTTTAAATTGTTCAATGCTAAAAAGTATTCTTTAGAAGGACGTCATTCTCAATTGAGAAAGTTAATCTGGTTGGTTTGGGTGGTTGTTTTTGTGGGGGGTTGCTTTTGCGGTTTTTAGGTTTTTATTATTATTTATTTTTAGTTTTTACTCATGCGCATTAATATTTTGGCAATTAATTAGATTATTTTGTTAAGGCAAATAAATGGGTTTTAGCCTTATATAAAATCATCAGACGAAGACGGCTGCCACAGGCAGACTTTCCAGTTAGTATAGCAGTATTCTGCTCTGCGCTCTACACAGACACATGTACACTGTTAATTACAGACAGGGAAAGATTCTCCAGTGCAAGCCAGCGCACCTTCATGCTCTGCAGACTCAGCATCAGTGTATGAAGAATTAGGAGATACACACAAAGACCTGCTCTTCCTCCATACTAGTTTAAACAGGGGTGTTATTAGTTAGATTTCAGTCTCACTCGGAAATGTCATCATCAGGATGTACCGTATGTTTCCTTCCTACCTTTGCTTCCTGTTTAAACGCGAGATTGTGTAGCAACATTATCATAGCGTGTAGACATTGTGAAGCATCCGATGTTGAGTAACAGAACAGCTTCCTTCCCTTTTACCCTCCCCATGCACTAGAGTACTGAGTTCAAAGGACTAAGATCGCCACATATATACCTGGAGCTTATAAGTAAGACTAGCAAGGAAGCCATGTTTTCATCACCTCAGGGATGAGGCCCACTAAATTCATCCACTTCAAGCATATTAAGATAACAATTCCTACTCGCTGGGGAAGTGCAAACAGGAATTGCATTCTTCACCCAGTGGCACATCCTCCTCTCAAACTGCTCTGTGTCAGAATCACTTAGGATGAAAAGAAGAAAAGGTACTGACTGGCAAGTGTCCTTTTATCCCAAGATCAAATTAAAATGTAATCCCGTGTATTTAAAACAGCATCCAAACCATTATTGAGATTTGCACTAAACATCAACAGAAGGTAAAGTTTACAAAGTAGCCTGGAGTATACTGCTCACACTTCATATTAAAGAAACCAAATTAAAAGGACTCAAGACAACTACCCAGGGATTCTAACGGCAATAAAGGTCAAAGCTATTAATGGTAATAAGGGTTAAAGTTATACTCTTACGATTAACTTGCATATTTGGTTCAGTTACCTCATTTTATTAAATCATAGTGGATGATGTTCAAAAATTTTTCAGAAGTAGCCAATACACAAAAGGATGCTGTACTGTATGCAGGACTCTCAGCAAGCTTGCATGGCTATTGAAAAGTACATTTGGACTCGGCAAAGATGCATCATAAATGCAACTATGGTATGTGATATTTCTAGAAAGTTTTCATTAGACAAACTTTTTCTTTTCTTAAACACCAGCCAACTTATAAAACCGATGACATAATCTTCAAATAAGCCACTTTCACCAATAACTTCACCCTCAAAGCAGGAACAAAATTATGGCTAAATATGAAAAGTAGTAGCAGGCTGACAGAAGTGCAGAGCTACCTGAAGGACTAAAGAAGCTGAAAAGAGGAAAATTTTTTCTAGCTTATTTTAGGGTACTGCTGCACATTTATTGAAAGTAGTATCAAAAATGGATACTCTATCACTTCCAAATTAAAAAAAGGAACAAATCCACAAATATAAAAAAGTTAAACGATGTCTTCTCTATTTGTACTTTAACGGAATAGTGGCCACTTCCATGTACACAAGCTTCCTACCTTAAGAGAATAAACCAAATATAGGCAGCCAAGAGTAGAAGACAGTGGGAAAACCGCAATAATAATTGTGGTGAGACTGCATATTCACAATCTGAAGGCATACCACTGACCATTTCATAGTATTTAAAAGAAAAGTTGAGATCGCCCCAGCACCATTCATTGTAATGACTACCTGAGGTCCCTGTAGCTATCTCAGAAGAGAAAAAACGTGACAAAATATTTACTAGAAAACGAATGTTACCTTCACAGGCTAGTTCACATAAACTGTACAGGAAATGGCAACATTTGTACAAACCAGTGATGGTTTTTATCAATTCTTCAGTTTTCCAGAGATTTATTTGAAATAAATTTAACCACAATTGATGTGAAGAGCAGTTATTACTCTTTATAATAAGAACCACCTAATAATCAGGCCATTTTAGAAACTGGAACTGAAGTAACTAAAATCGCTTCAAGCTCTCCTTAGGACATGAGGATATTTAATGTAAGCTTGAAAAGAGTACTCAATACTAGTCTTGTTATCTTTTATGTTCAGTGTCCCAAGGTCTTCCAAACTTACAGAAGACAACAGGCAGTGTGTTTGCCCACTCTTCTACTAGATTTCTGGACAGCAGACATAATAGCTAGTTAAGTAATGAATAAGCCAACCATAATTTTTGACAATAGACTATAATTAAGAAAAACCCTGCATTGTTGTCTGTCCTGGTTTTGGTCAGAATAGAGTTAATTTTCTTCCTAGTAGCTGGCACAGCGCTGTGTTTTGGGTTTAGTATGAGAAGAATGTCGATAATACACTGATGGTTTAGTTTCTGTTAAGCAGTCAAGGACTTTTCAGCTTCTCATGTCATGTCAGGTGCACAAGAAGCTGGGAAGGGGCACAGCCAGAACAAGTCACCCAAACTGGCCAAAGGAATATTCTGTACCATATGACATCCCGCTCAGAATGTATTTTGGGGGAAGCTGGCCACGGGACCTACTACTTTGGAACTGGCTGGGTATTGGCTGACAGTGAGCAATTGCATTACGCCTCACTTGTTTTATATATCCTTTTATGTTGTTATTATCATTATTATTTCCCCTTTCAGCCCTATTAAACTGCCTTTACCTCAACACACAAGGTTTACCTTTCTTCTGATTCTGTCCCCCATCCCACTGTGGGGCAGGGTGGTGGATGAGCAACCAGCTGTGTGTGATGTTTAGCTGCTTGCCAGGTTAAACCGCAACATTGCCTCACAGGTTTGACTGCAAAAGCAGCCGTCAATTAAATGCTTCAAAAGTCTTTCAGAATTGGGTGTCAGTTTGATGTCTTTGAGGATGAAGTTCTACATCAGTTCCATCCAAAACAAGGTCAAAATGAACTGTATGCTACAATACATATTTTGTGTTCATAATCCTTTATTGGCAGGGATGTACACTTTTGCTTAATGTATGACACTAATTTTGACACTATCATTAACAAAGAGGTGTAGCAATCAAAATGGGAACTTACCGCCTCATTTTCTCTGTGTGGATTCAGCCTACTATACACAGCTTCAATAATATTACGCCTAAAAAGAGAAGTTTTAAAAGAATTAAGCACCAAGGATTTCAAAACACTGAGAACGTAAAACGTTTGAGCACAGTAATTTAAAAGTGTTTAAGACATTTTTCTTTTAACCTACCTCTTAAAACTATGAGGCCCACTCTCAGTGTCTTTACTCACTTTCAATATGTTTGGGGATTTAGCAGTAAGTCAGGATTTGTAAAGACTAAGCAAGGTAAAGCATTTTCTTACCTTACTCTCCCCACAGGTGACCCCCTTTACATCTTTAGAAGTTCCAGCTGCATAGTCAGATTTTGCCAATAGTAACATTTAAATCTATATTTTGTTTATTACAACAAAATACTTCAAGTTTGCTGGTTTTCTCACCTTATTTCTGGATGTAGAACTTTAACACAGTTGTTTTTTTTTCCCCATTTTTATTACACATACACAGATTACTACTTGCCCATGAACTTTTGAAGCGTGGTACCCAGTGTGTGCAACCTCTGAAATGTGTTGTCCAGTGTCTATTCACACTGCAGAAATTAAAACCCAAATGCCACTAGCTAGACATTTTTCTGAAAGTGCCATAAGGTCACACCATCACAGGCAGGCAAAACACACAAAAAAGCTACTAAAAAAATAAAACCCAAACTATAAACAGACTTCCGAGAGGAAAAAAGTTATGTCCCTACACCCTACATCTTCAAATCATAGTAAGAACTGAGAAATGTTCAGACAAGTATAATAAATACGATCATAGTTATTGACAGAAAAAAAAAAAGTTATTGACAACAAAAAACCTGCTACATAAACTAAGACTCTCAAGTCTGGAAGTGGCCAAGATCTATAAAGATGATGTCTTACAGAATGTGGATAAGTATTGACTGTTGACTTTTCCAAATACAGAGCACAAGGGCATCAAACAAAGACATCAGTGAATGTTTCAAAAATACACAGTGATGACTCTTTGTGCAACAGAACTTTATGGCCCAGAATACTGAGGATGCTAAAAGTTTGATGAGGCTCCTCCTGAAAACATTTACCTTCATGGAAGAGAAATTCTAAGTCACTAAGTACATAAAGTACTTCAAGATCAGAAAGCACCTCAGCTGTAAGAAGCTGAAAACCAAAATAATAATGACAGGGGAAGTATTTTACATATTTTCCTGGTTTTATATTCTTCCCTAGGCACCTAATTCCAGCTCTCCTGTGGACAGGACATAGAGCTAGAACAATCCCTGGTCTGATCTAGTATGACGATGTTCTTATGTTCACACCAGGGGAAAAAAAGCACATTCAAAACGGAAGAGTTTGGTTTTTGAATGGAACGTTGCAAGTGTGTCGACTTCTGAGACAAAGCAATAAATCAGGCAATCTCAGTACCTAGTGTCCAGCACCACAATATGGTTTTTTCCAGTCATAATCCATTTAAAACAGTACCTACTAAAATACTCAGAACTCTGGGAGATGGTTTGCAGGCCAGTGTATGCAAGGGATGGCTAGTGCATCAAATCTCAGGATGACCACTAACCTAAAATGCTGAAAAGACACTGTGCTATCACATGTTCAAAGGCAATACATGTTGGTGATGAAATCAGAATTTATCTAGACACACCACACCAAGACAGGCAGAGGGCAGGCACAACAGATACACGGGACAACTTGAAGCCTCAAGAGAACGTGGTATACACAGTTTGTGCTTGTTCACACACAAAGGTTCTGGGCTGTGTCTCAATGAGCTCCAGGAAAGAAGTTCAGAATTAAATTGATAGTGGCACTTCCAAAAATTATGGTATGAAAAGCCTACCAAAGAACACAACTGCTCCAAGGGCAAATCAAGTTAAAGTCAAAGCTTCAAGAATTCTGCAAAGGTTGCATGGCTGAGCTATCGCATGGGATCCACCAGCACTGAAAGCAGATTTTCCTAGAGAAAAGTAACCAAATCTTTATGCTGATGATACAGGGAAGGGTTCTCTCCATTTAGTTCCACATTTAGTGACGGTGGAATGGCACAATTCTGACTAAATGTCTGTACTACAGAGAGCAATGGTACCTCATACTAATGTAACAGAAAACACCTAGACAGTTCAAGCAAGGCTTCCATAGAAGCAGCTGATAGCCATTGCAGGGGGTTTAAATCAGACTTAAAACTCAAGCCCTTGGGAATTCTCTTGTCTTTGCTGTTCAAAGAAGGAAAAGTGAATTGCATATTTCTTTGTATTTTCCTTTGACGGGAAAATTCAGGAGCAAGATGCTGAGGGAAAAATCTCATATCCAAGTGACAGAGTGGCTAAGAACTTTTGTCTCCTTCAGCAGCAAGTGACCATTCTTTTGGCAGCATGTGAAGCTACAAAGGGATCCGAGTCAAGCCAGAAGCCAGTTTTTAAAGAGTAAGACGTTAAAGGGTAGAAAACACCACCATCAAGTGACGACGGAAGAGCTGACACCTTTAGATCATGCGAGATGTTTGAAGGAGGTACACAATGCCAGTAGGGTTGGAGCTACTTGAGAGGTTCCTGAGGTTTGCAAACATAGTCTGGACAAGGTAACATCACATTGCATTTCTCCAGTTCATACACACTAAAAACTATGAGCAACTATAACTGCTGCTAAAATCGCAGACGTCAGCCACCAAGGAGCTCTTTCTGCAACCTGTTTGAGCCAGGTCTTGGAGTTAAAACAGAGGACAGAGTATGCATTCTTCGTGCCCCGGTAAATTCACAGGATAAAGGATCTCAAGACCAAGAACACTCTCTTGTTATGAAAAAAAAAAAAAATTAAGTCACACAGTATGTGGGTTTGGGTTGTGTAGTCACACTTTCTCAAAACTGCCATTCAGGAGCTCAATCCTACAAGTAAGCTAAATACATCACTGCCTGACTCTGTTTAAGTTTGAAGGACAAGAAAAAGTTACTCAATGCTGTGTAATATTCTCTTAAAAAAAGCTGCAGATAAACCTCCTGAAGTCAGTTTTCTGCAACACAGGACTTTAAAAGGTAAAATGGAGAGAAAGGGATCAAAAGACAAATTCTGAACCTAAGCCTATTAAAAAGGAACACAGGTCACAACAAATTAGAGTAGAAGTTATATGCAAAGGTTCCAGAATAATGATGCAGTACACTACGCAGTTATTAATAAGCAAAACAATGAAACACACCAACTCATTCAGCAGTTGGGAGGCACTAAGAAGAGGCACACCGCAACTCTGAATGCCGGGAGTGTACACAAGCGGAGAAAAAGGCCAAGAACGTACAGATACTTTCAAGGCTAGGAAAAAAAAAAAAAGGCAAACAGTGCTCATTAATAAGTACACACAATGAAAATGGATTTATAAACAAATGCTCAGAAGACAGACTTCATATTTTGAAAAAATACAATGAAGCAACATGTCATATGCCAGGGAGCAGTAATGGGTCCCCACTGTTTGGGGAATTCTAGATTAACAATTGTTTACACAATCCTAAATTCTGTTAATTAAAATCCTTAAATTATAGGTTGTTAGAATGTTGCCATTAGTCTCCCCAGAAAACCAATGTAACTTCTGAATGTTTATTCCAACCAAGCTTTAAAATGCATATCCTAGTTCAATATTCTTGCTTATCTAACATTCAGTTTAAGACTAAACAAAGAAAAACAATTTTCTTAAGAGAATGTTTGCTGAGCAAACAAGTATTGACCCAAACTTATAACAGACACTAGGTGGTGGAAGGAACATGACAGCAGGAAAGTTGAGCTGGTATTTTGATACTCTGGCTGGTTACATTATTGATAGTTCTTCGCAAACGTAAGGTAGCAAAAAGCCAAGAACAAATATTTTTAATTTCTTAAAATGGCCATATGGAAATAGGAAACTAGTACGTTATGTACCAGAATATGATCAGTCTTTCCTTTTACCATTCCAGAATGGGAACAGTAACACAAATGTTTACGTAGTGCAAATGTAAACCAGCTTAAAATATAAACCCCAACTTTATTTAAGTATAGCCATAACAATGAGAATTTTTAAAAACATTTGAAGAGAAGTATATGTTTCAGTGAACTAAACAGTTCAAGAAATTCCAGTGCTGTACTCACTTGCCAGCTAAACCACCTCCAGGTGGTAAATTAGGGATGTTCTCCGCAGTTAAAATACGAATAACATGAGCGAGATCAGGCATTCCTTCTTCACCCGATTTTTCCATAATTTCTAATTTAAAAACAGAAGAAGTCCTTAGATTACTGGATTAATACCACCCATTCCTGAAGACATGAAAACATAAGATACTACCACTTTTTAAAAGAGTTATTATGAAAGAGTTACATGTAAACAAGAAAACATTCTTTACATTTTAGGTGAACAGTCTTTGTCTGGTGGAAGAGAGCTGTTGAAATCCATAGCCTGCCTTTCCAGCGTGCTTCTAGCCATTCTCTCTCTAAGAAACTCAGAAGTAGACTGTGAACTGACGAAATATCCTGGAGACAGCAGCCTGTTGCCCTCCAGAAAGATGACAGCTCCGAGTCTGTTTCAGTTACCTTCCCATTGTGTTTGAACACATGGTCAGAAGTTACAAACGATATATAACACCAATGCTTCCCAGGAATTCAGTCGTTCTTCACTGTGAGTAAAGCCTTGCATTCTCACAGTCCTGAATCTCAGGTGCATAAACACTAAGACCATCATGCAATAAAGAGACATATATAATGGCCCATTATCACTCAAGTGGCCAAAACACAATATGGAACTGACAACAAATAGTAATACAGTACTCCATTTTCAAAGCAGAAGTATCACAAAACAAGTCCAGTGCTAGTAAGTTCTGCCTTGGAAACGAATTGCCTAAACTGAAGTCAATCTTCATAAATTCTTATTCATCAAAGCTGCTGTAAGGCAAAAATGTGCAACAGCTGCACATACATTCAGACATAACACTACCAGTTTCCAGTCGCCAGCCTCTACTCATTCAACTACTATCATGACAGAAGAAGATTCACTAAGTTATTTACAAATTGTAGCTGTATGCATGTGTCACATATTTTTAAGAAATAATCTTTTTCCTGAAAAATTAGCTAAATTAAGGAATGGCATGCCATTTCCTGTAGACATTGTTCTGTTAACAGATGAAAGCTCTCTGTCTGAGCTACAAACCAGAATAATTAAGAAGAATGAATCCTCTCAAAATATTATCCTAAAACCACTTCAGTCAGTCTGTATCTCGGCTACTATCCAAAGACACAAATCACTTAAATATCTCACAATCAATTGATTGTATTCTGAATGTCTAATTTGGAGCCTGCAATTAAAGCCAGAAGCAGCTACAATTTGAGTTTCTGGAGGTAGTAGAAAAGCACATCACCCACCTATTTTAAACACTGCATCCCAAGTTTCCTGGTATTTAACCCTCTCTTGAGGCTTCTCAGGACTACTAAAAACAACCAGGTGTTTGTCCCTCTATACCAGGGACAGATGAAAACTGAAAGCCCTCCAAGAGCAATTCTATTTTTACACAATTTTTACTACCCTGTAGCAAATAAGGCACTATGCTTCTAAGCCCCCATTTTAAATGAGCACAATACAATCTCTGCAATGAATAAGCTAGGAATACCACCACTAGAAGCCACTGAACATTCCTGCATGAAACTTCATGTGTATTATCATCCACCCATCAAGAACAAATCATTGCTAGCAAAGAGAATGACAGCTAAATACGTATGCTTGAATCTTAGGATTTTGATCACTCCTTCCACACACATTCACGCAAATCAGCCACAAGTCCTCTTGCACATTGTGTCCCTTCATGCAGTTCCACCTAGCTATAAGTAGATTGTGCAACTACAATTTTGCTGAGCCACATCTGATAGGAAAGGTATCTTATGCATATGCTGCTTTTTATACGAAGACCTTATCTGGTTCTGTTTATACTAAAGGTAGACAGCAAGAATAAGAAAAGCTACAAAAGGAAGCAATCACTAAGTATTAATGCAATAAAAGACTTTTATATCTTAAAAGGGAATTAAAGCAATCACAACTAATGGCTGCTGTCATTTCTTGGTACTGGAAACTTGGACTTTATACTATATAAACAGCTCTCAGGGAATGCTGAACTGAGCCACAAGCATCTTCTCTCCATTTCTAGAAGGGGCCAAATCAGGAATGGTAGAACTGACCATCTCCTTTCACTTTTCCTGATATTAAGGTGAATAATCTCATCCAGAACACATCCCCTCTCCTAAAAAATAAATTTTAAAAAGCTTTCTAACAGAAAACCCGAGAATAAAGCAAATGACCAAGCATGACCTTTTTTCATTACACATCAGTTAGCAGATACACACTGTGGATTTGTTTGACAAAGGCCACTAGAGAAAGAAACCAAATGTTTCCAGAAACAGATTTATAGGCATTTACGAGGTTTTCACCTTCATCTCCACGATATTAAGAATAACCCCGCAATTAAATATTTTTCCCTGAATGTGCATAACATGATAGCAGAAACTTCTACATCTGCATTGCTAATACAATTCAGACACTTAAAGAATAATTTCCTGATATTATGTTATCATATATGTAAATCCATGGAAGTCCACTACGAAGTCTACTACTCTACTGCTTCACTCCTAAAATACTTTTCACTTTAAAGCCTAACATTTAGCTCAGAGATAAGCATTTTGAAAATTCAGACAAAATTTGATTTCAATTTTATATAATGCAAGTCCCCAACCAGACAGCATTACAAGTTTTCTATGTTCCAGCATCTCCTTTGATTTCCAGCTATCAGATTATGACAAATCAGTTTTATATACAGCAAATACTCCATATGTGTAAAATGTACCATCCAACTTTATTGAGTTATCTACTTTTAAGACTATTTAATACGTGCCCCTGTTTATGATTTGGGGGGTTAATGTGGGTTGGTTTGGTTGTTGTTGCTTCACCCACACACACTCCTCTGATACACCCTTTAACTGAAATGTATCAGAGAAATGAATTTACTTGCATGCCTAGCTCTCTCTTCCTGTGACCAAACTTATTATAAAAAACAGAGAAAGAGAACAGAAAGTAGCATTTGAAAGTGGCAGTAAGGAAAGACTGACCTAGGGCAATTTAACCACTGCCCAACACATCTGCATCACTTTGGAAATGAACCAATTAAGTGACTCAAGCACAGCTGTGCTCACCATCCTAAATGACTCAATCCCAAGTCATCCACTACGACCTCTTGAATTGGCAGCTTTGGAATGTAGTTAAACACATTATTTCAAACTCAAGACCCAAACTAGCAAAAGAGCTTTGGAATACAGTTTTTCCACTAGAGATCTCTGTAAACTATCACTTGCTGAGTTTTTTAACAACTGTTTAAAAAAGCCCTCTGTTTTGGTATTAAACCAATAACTCTGTTTTAATAACTCTGGAAAGATACTACAGAAATACTAACTCAACTCATTGTACAAATACACAGGATCTCAGCATTCTACTTCGGAATGTACAACAACAGACTACAAATGTTAAATATCGAAGTATCAAACTGCTTTTCAACACGGATTTTTTAAAATTACTTTTATTTTTTAAAACAAACAAAAGCATGCATCAAACAACACAGTTCTCTCCATGTCAAAGCTTAAAATGCCCAAGCATTGCAGTGAAAAAACCTGTTGTCTAAAATGTTGGATGGGTTAGTCTACTCAGCTTGAAATTTAAGGTCCACAAGAGAACAGAAAAAAATTCTTTATTGAACAATGTACATTCATTGAGAACAAATACCATTGATCAAACCCAAATTGCTTCAGGAAGCCCCAAAGGATTTTTTACTAAGTGCCAAAGTTGCCCTGATTTAAATTAGTCACTGAAAGACGAGAGTATCTAAGAGAACTCACACTTGGTATTTTTAATGACATCTGTGTCTTTGCAGATCAGTAGTTCTAAGACAAGCTGACTTTTTTCAGAATGCTTTTAATACATGTATAAATAAAATTATTGGCTAACAACCAACTACATGCAACTTGTGAGCTGTTAATTATTTAACAGCGAAAGAAACATCGTTCCACACAATACTTCAACTTGAACTAAATCCATTATTTGCCTTTTGAAAGGAACAGTCATCATCTAGTCTGGCATTTCAAACATTAGTAAACCTACTACAGATTCTTACCGTGTACAATTACTTGCTGTAATTGAACACCGACACTTGCCAAGTTAAGAGCTTCAGAACACAAAAATTACAAATAAATTATAATAGGCTTCTCTGAAGCCTATCCTAAAGTGTAAACTATATTTAGAATACATCTACAGAAATACCACGTCTGTCCTTTGAAAATAACTAGAAGAGATGATCAAATCTATATGATCAACATCACAACTCATCTACCAGGCTTTACGTTTCTAGAATTAAAGGCAGATTAACCTTTCAGGCACAGCTCTTATGCACCATTTTCCAGACCACACTTAGTCTAAAGATGAACACAAAACTAACTATGGCAGTTCTCTTCCTGAAGAAAGAGATGTTTCCGCCATCCAAAACTTCTTTACTACTGCAAGACTTGAGATCATGGGGTTTTTTTGTTTGTTTTTTAATGCGAAGTATTTCTGCTCACCACTTAAATCTTTAAAACAGACCACTTTTTAAAAAGGATTGAACATCTTTCTATACAATTCTCTCCATGCTACTTAGTGGCTTGAAACATTTTGTTCATGCTTCTCTAGAATTTCTAAACTAATAACACCCAAGGCACACAGGTAAGGTAACAATCTGCAGTCCAACAACTTTTTTTTTGTTTTAAGAGACTGTCAAAGTGACAGTTTCACAGAACTTGTTACAAACAGAAAAATTTGTTAGAAGATAGGCAAATATTTCAAGTTCTTCTGAAGTCTGTTTCCTTTATTTTTTCCACTTCTAGACAGAATTTTCTCAAGCATGTTAACTTTCATTCCTTGCTAAATACTTGACATTTAAAGGCCTTGCACTCCATCCAATTAGCAGAACACAGAATGACACAGAGAAGTCATGCAGAAAAATAAAATACATTAAAAGAAATCAAGAAGAGCCGAACCAACACAAGTCCAGGCTTTAATGCAGTTCATTTCTCTGAAGCACTTAAGCTTAACCATCTCGGAGTTACATTCGGAATAGCTCTGCATCAGTTCAGACCACAAACTCCCCACTTGTTTTGGTGCATGTAGTATTTGTTAAATATGACACTGTAGCTAAAATACATTTCCGCTAAGAAGTTATTTTGATATCTTAAAGTAGTAACTCAGTTATGCTACAACATTGCACTGTTACTAGCAACTAGTGCTTCCTACGTCACTCTCAGTTAATCCAGTCATTCTGACCAGAAGTGATTTGGCAGCTTTTCTATTAATCTTCTTAACCCTCACTTTTGAAAGCAATAAAATCTACTGCCGTTCCATCCATTTTTTCCGTATTTGCTAACTGAGCGAGGAGGCACCATAAGCTGGGAATACAGACAGGTGAGCACTGAGTGCACACCTGACTGCTGGCAGGGAAGGTAACTCCTGGCTCTCTCCCAGAGCCTATTAACAGCTCGTGTACTCTACTCAGACATAGGAAGATAATAGGTATTTATCTTAACTAGTGTCATCTAGGAAGCCTGGGAGGGAAGCCAAGTTCTGAGGACCGTGCCTGGAGTTCACATTTGAAGTGACCATTAGCTCTCTCTGATCTCAACAGAAACTACAAAAACACAAGCTGTTTCAACTCAGACCACATTTAAACAAGAGGGAAAGACACCACACACAACACCAGTACATTCAGAGATAACTTGTATTGTGGCCTGAAGGCGCTCTTACATGTATTTAAAAATTAAGCTTTGTTACATTAACTATCTAGATTACTGAGACATTGACGCAAACACAAAGTCTAAGTTTACCTCATTTGTCTAAGAGTGCAATAAAAAAAGATATCTACATAAAGAACGATTTTCAGTTGTTTCACACAAATGAAAAAATAAATGATAAAATACAGTGTCATTTGTCACACTAAAATAAGTTTGAGAATTTTTGATACTAAAATGGTAAAACTAACAGTTGTCCACAGCAAGTTACGGTGACAGCATTTACATTTCCATGTCACTGTTGCATTTTACACTGAATCAGTGTTAAGAAAATTTATGAATGGTTAGCTGTGGAATTTTTGCTGTTGTACACTCTCAGAAGGCTCCTGATCTCAGATCTACAGATTACTTCTCAGTTATACCTAATGATACTTATCTGGATATGAATTACTTTTTAGTAAAAGTATATCCAATCAGTTCTTTCAGTATCCATTACAGCATGTTAAAAAGCCAGTGGGTGTCCCAGATATTCAAATAAACCAAAACCAACACGGAAAACAGAAGTGGCATTTATATCCTATGTGATAGCGCTTGAGTGCTGCATTAGGAATTCTCATCACGCATAGGCACCTGGAAAGTTTCCACATCCATGTTAAGAAAATCTGGTCAGTCACACCTTCTTTCATAAAAAAATGCACAAGCCCAGGCAGTCAGTGGCCAGGGCTGTGATTTATGCCACTGAGACCTTGTTACAGTCTGAGGATGGTGGCTTCATGTAGATTCTGACCCGCAAAGTCCCAAGCACCTTGTCACCCATATTTAAATTACTTTCACAGAACTCTGCTGAACAGCCCTTTAGACTGCCAATATCACATTTTTTCAATATGAACAGAGACGTACCATCACGACAGCAATACTACAGTGTAAAGCTAAGCCACTGGTCACAGCACCTGGAACAAATATATCTAAGGTGGCTACACAACTCATTATCCATCTACAAAGGGATCACCCCTTCATGAGGCACAGTTCAACCTGGATCTAGTGATTAGAATATTCTAGTCGAGGGCTGAAACAAGCCAAAAAAGGGTACAAGTTCTCAGCCAGCTTTCTCTTCAGTAAACCCCTTCCCTTCCTTGAATACTGTTGCTGTGACTGATAGCTCCAACAAATAGGTTAATAAACTGCATCACTGTAGTGGGTGACAGAGCTTCAGTACTCTTCTGATGAGATTACTGAAGTTTAAAGAATCCCAACAACAAGGCTTTCAAAACCTCTGATGACTGCTTCTCTCCAACAATGCTACTTCACAGTATGATCCTAGCAACATTTGTAACAGCAAGACAAACTGTTCCAAGAACTCAGTTATTTTCATGCCTCAGTTGCTTCTGCAAAAACCCTGTGCCAACATTAAGAACAATATTACAAAACCCACAAGCTTTCAATATCAGCCCTGAACTTCAGTCTGTCCTATTAAAACTGAGCTATACCTCGATCACTAGCGTAATCAAGAAGGCTGAAGAGACTGGCAGGCCACCACATATAGCTGTTATCAGACTTCAGAACAGCCCAAACCAGTGATAAAAGATTTTAAATCAGAAGCAACAGTTCGAAAGCCTGCTCGAGATGTCAGTTTTTCTGACATTAAGAACACTGCAGAAAAGGAATAAATATACAAGGCCAAGTGTTTCATTCTTAGTCAAGCTAACTTTCTTGTAACTGCTTCTGCTTAAGGGAAGAAGTTGCATTTAATCTCTTAGATAAGTAAAGTGTAATCAAACCAGTGACTAAATGAAACTGGTTAGAAATTAAGTTTAGTCCTCCATGAAAGTTCTAGATGATTATATCGTTTTTATTCACACATACACACACATGCCAGTGAGCATTCAGAATCCAAAGGGATCTTGCATTCGTAAGTATTTTGATCATTTATACTCTTTGCAAAAGTCCGCTTAAAAAAAAGTTCTAGTGTGATAAATAATTAACAGCTGTGTTAAAAAGAAGCAGCTAAAGCCTCGACAATTAGATGAGTAACTTGTCCCTTCATAAAAACTCAGTACAGCTTTTCCTATTTGTCAAAGCTGTCACAAAAAAGGGAACAAATATCGCAAGCATCTCTTAATATTTTATAAGCGAGACATTAACAAGATCACAATTCACTTCACTGATATAATGCTCTGCAATGTCAGTGGTTGCATTTCGACCTGTGAAGACAGAATTAAAAATCTAAAGCTTATATTTAGAAAAAGCTTGCAGAATACCAGGATAAACTAACCACGTCTTAAAAGATTTTTCCTGACACATAAAAATTCAAAGTTGTAACCAGGCCTGAATTTGATCCAACATATAGTGGCATCATGGCTTTCAGGGTTTTTGTTTTCAAGCTCAAGAAGGTTATGACAGCATTTCTACTGAACAAAATGGATTTCTTACCTTCAACCCGTGATTCCAAGTACTTATCCAACTCAGCATCTTTTTTCACTGCCTCATCTGAGACCTTAGGAGCATTTGAAAAACACACTAGTACGATACTCATGTTATCACGACTCCCCTACATGACAAAGAAAAAAGAAGAGTTAGGATCTTTAGTCTTATTTTTCATTTTTCTATTCTAGTCACATTTTTACTTGTTCCAAATACGGTACTACAGATATACCTGGAAAAAAAACCCTTGCAATAAAACCGTGTTTTTATTCATAAGAACCTCTAAGTTTCCCAACTAAACTACTTGCCAAAATTTTGCTGATTTTTATTGTATTATTCTTAGTGTTAAAGTTTAATGGACTTATTTACATGTCAACAGTTTAAAAATAATATCAAGAAAACAGGTCAGAAATTAGACAGTCATATAATGTTACCTTAAGCCAAGTTAAAAAACAACTCATGTTGTAAAGTGGCATGCAGAATACTTATCCTAGATTACCAGAATAGCTAGCTCCAGCTACTACTTTATTTCAGTTTGAGAGCATTCACATAAGACATTAGCTTCATTACAAGTCTGTTTATCAGAATGCACCTGTGTCATATGTAGCACGTTGAAGTACAAAATGCTAATTCATTTAGTATGGCTAAGCTGACCTTACAGACTGTCATGTGCTCAGCAACATGAGCCAACAGCTTTTTCAGATATGAATTTTAATGACAGTTTTTCACCATTAAGTTCTGATACCACTTTCCTGTTCATATTTAAACAATTATAATCCAAAGACAAATTTAAAAACACAGTGTCTAAGTCTCTTGCAAGGAGATCCAGCAGAACCATAATTTAAACTCCTGGTTTGAAATCAAGATCTTACTGCAGAGATCCAGGATCTGACTTTATAAAATAAACATGAGGTCAGGGCTCAGTTTTACTGAAGGTATACTAGAGTGACTATCCTCTAACAAGGCTGATCAAGTGCTTGGTCACAAAAGCCACAGCATTTAAACTAATCATACATCGTATGGCATATGGTGGAATACAACTCTATTTCTGAAAAAAATTACTTACCCTTTAGTGTTAGAATTCTGAATTTTAATATTTTCCTCGAAATGGCAAGTTTGGTATGTGGCCTAATGAAGGAACCCTATTTGCACTAGCAGGAATTGCACTTTTCAGGGAATTCTGGTAATAGTATACCTATGAAATGCTTCTAGACTGACCTGTAGCTGCTCCAAACAAATTCTAAATTTGAGGAGTGCAAGCAAGCCCAGGTGCAAAAGAAGTGATTCTCCATCTAAGCTACTACAACGAGCTGAGGACACTGCTTCAGATGACAGACAAACCATACCTTGATGAGGAAATGGTACAAACACTTTTATGCAAAGGATATGAACACTGCCCAACTTGAAAGAGCAAAAAATAATCACCCCAAAATACCTCACACAGAATGTATTAGTTTTAAAAAGTTTGTATTTGGAAACAGTTTAGAGCTGAACCTATATGCAAACATTATTTGAGAAAAGAAATCTTTGGTTTTGAAATTGCTGTCTCCTCTCCAGGCACAAAGGATGAGGCTGTATATTCTTCAGCAAGGATATACATGTGAATGCATACAGAAGTTTGAGGGAAGGAAGAGAGAGAAGAGGAAGAGCAGGCCAGGAACTGCTGATAACACCATACTCATCTAAAGAGAAGATAGTTTTAGAACAGCTGCTTGGAGAAAAAAGTTACATACCTTATGTAAACAAGTGTCCACAACCCAATTGCACACTTTTTCCAGGTCATCTGATACTTCAAGTCTAGACTTAACAAATTCACAGAGCTCTTCATTGCTCATTACATCCCAGATTCCATCACAAGCCAAGATGATAAATTCATCTTCATCTGCCCTTAAAATCTCACAAACCTCAGGCTCTGGAGAAACAAGTTGTTCTGTAGGGCCTTTACCATCAACACATTTGTAGTCATAGTCCCCCAGAGCTCGAGAAACTGCCAATGAACCATTAACACGCTGAATCATTACACTGCCTCCTGCATTCTGGATTCGCTCCTTCTCCCTTGGGTTGCAAGGTTTGTGATCCTGTGTTGAAAAACAGACTTGTCCATTCCTATAGAGAACAGCACGTGAATCACCACAGTTGATAAAGTACACATGCTCAGGTGAAATCAAAACTCCCACTGCTGTTGAGCCACTTCTGTCCATCCCATTTCTGAGGTCTGAGAAATTGCGCATATACTCATCAATTTTCAAAAAGCCAGTTCTGATTCCACTCTTGACATTTTCCACTGAAGGTTCAAGAGCAGATCCAGGTTTTTCTGTCGCCCTAAAGTCTTCATTGTTAGTGATGTGTTCTAACAAGTGTGTGGAACAATAATTTGCCACACGAGATCCTGCGTGACCATCATAGACAGCAAAAAACGACCAGTCCTCTAAGCCGTGGGGAATACCTACAACAGCTGTGTGAGCATCTTCCATTTCCACTCTCCATCCCTGCATACTGCTGAGGCCGTAACGCAAGCCATTTCCTGCACCATGAGCATTATGTTTTTCAGTTTTTGGTTTATCCAAAAATGCACCCATGTTTATGCAATACTGAATCTGAAAAACAGAGAAGAAAAGTCTTATTTATAAAACCACCATTCCATATAAGCTTTGTTCTCCCTTTCCTGTGCTGCTTCTTTATAAACAAGTGATAAAGCATGCACATGTGCAAAAGTCAAACTATAATGGGGGAAAGTAATTAATGACACGAAGTGTGAACTTACAGACCCATGTTTGCACTGTTTTGTGTGGTTTGTTGTTGTGTTTTGGTTTTTCCTGGTAGGGCATTCTGTCTTTTAAAGAGCTGCTTCATCAAAATTAAAGGCTCTCCATATGAAGGCGGAGTAGTCCACATACCTTTGCAGCCCTGCTAACTTTGTCATTCTCTGCAGAAAATAAGTCATGCTGGAAAAACAACCACGTCACTCCTATCCTCTTTCCAGTTTTATTGTGTCATGAAGAAAAGCTAATACTTCATAAATAAGGACTGGTCTCACTAGCTTTGCATGCACTGTGCTACTTCAGTATTCTTGTAAAGCAGGGCCAAAGTGACAACAGGGGAATG
The DNA here is from genome assembly GCA_013399365.1 of Pampusana beccarii. NCBI lineage: Eukaryota > Metazoa > Chordata > Aves > Columbiformes > Columbidae > Pampusana > Pampusana beccarii. Next base: position 88,062 of record VWYH01001802.1, read on the forward strand.
TAGACCATCTGCCAAAGGAAACAAGAAGGCAAATCCTACTTTGATCCAAGAAAACTTCTACCAGGATTCTCTTAATAAATTATACTCAGTCCTTTGTAAAACAACATTTCCATTTTAACCATTCCTAAAAGATGTTTGTGTCCTTACATGTGGTTTTAAGTTCAAAGATGCATTGATCTTGATTTTTAAACGTATCCAGTTACGAGAGATAAGAGCTATCTAAGGGAAGAAAATAATCCAGAGAAAGTTAGGAGTTCTTCAATATATGAAGATCTACCTCAAAATATATGAGAAAGAACCAACTCCAGAGAACAAGCTTGCAGGTAAAATGTGAGTAATCTGTGTTGAAGCTTTAGAGGACTGCTGACTTCCTCTCCCGTACTAGACTGAGTTGTCTTATGCAGACCTGAAAAACTACCTTGCACTTTTTACAGAGTCAGCAGAGAACAGATTATTTAATCCACAGATCCCATAGTACCTTTCTGAGAACTTCAGAAACTCAGACACCACAACCTCTGATCATGCTAAAAATGACTGCCCCATGAAGCCCTCAGTGACTGGATGTGGAAATTATAGCAACCTTAATCCGAAAAGAATTTGAGAGAATCCTGCCAGGACTGATCCTGGCAGCCAGTCCCTAGGTTTCTGACACACTAGTACCCAGCAAGCCTGCAGAGCCATGATAACCCAGTTGTTGTTTAAGAGTTTGTTACCAGGTCAGAAAAAGAGGTTGGACAAATCCTTACTTCTGCCATTCTCCTCATCTAAACACATTTTCAGCATTTATAGCTTACTCTGACAGAAGAGCTAAAAAGAAATAGTACAATGCAATGAGGAAGAGATTGCAGTCAGATTCCACAGCCCAGCTCCCTTTTCACAAAACTTTAGGACTTTCTTCCCGATAATTCAAACTTCACACTACCTCTCTGCTATGGTGACCTTTGTGAAGTGATGAGGATCCATACTATTACACAGACCTCACCAGTCTGCTCACCAGTTATGCCTCTTTTGAACTGTGTCTCCTTACTTAAATAGAAATTTTGGCAAACTTCCCTCAAATACTGCAGCAACTCCATATCTGGTTTACTTTTAGTCTAGTTTTACTGTCTGTTTTAGTTCAGGTTTAATAGCCATCGATTCAGGTGCTACTAACATTATGCAAAAGGAACAATGTGGTTGTAACAAACCGAACATCACATAACTCCATGTACTTTTTCCTTAAAAAACCAAAAAAGTAGGGAGAAAGCACTTAAATCAACTGAGAAATGCCAGAATTCAAACAGCTCTTATGTTCAAGTACTATGCTACGTTCTAATTACAAGTCTTCAAATTATCTGTTCTGACACAGAATAAAACACTAACGAGACTCCAGGTTTAGAAAGATTTGCTAGAAGATGATTTCTTAAACAATCAGCTAGAAATTAAGGTTTTGCACGGACAATATAAACACTAACACTGTGCAATTACTCCCTCTAGTTTATCTATGAGATTATTACCACAATTTTTGACCCTTTCTCAGTTATAACACAAATCTTGTACTTAAAACATTGTCTTAAGTAGTCATTAAAAAAAAGGAATTGTGTAACACCAAATAAAGTGTCCTGAGCATTTTATACTCTCCAAAGGGGCATTCCATGTACAAGGTACACATCCTCAGCTGCAGAACCTATGGTAAAAACAAATTATTAAGAGAACATGCTCAAAGGTTGTTGCCAATTTGATTTTACACCATATATAACTTAAAAATAGTCCTCAAACTGGATTTTATAAAGCAAAACCAGAAGTACCAATTTCACAGGCATACCTAATGCAAAAAAGCAAGTTACAGACTGACTTCAAAGCTGCATCAAACATTCTCAAAATACTTCCCATACTTTTAAAAACCTGAGAAGTCATTAAGTCCTTTCAAACACAAATTATCCATCCTAAACTCGACCCACCTTCCCAATCAGTTCAATTTTATTATATTATCTAAAGAATCTCACGTACAAGAAACCACAAACATTATTTTTTATCTCTGAAGTCACCATCCACTGGCTGCTAATTATACTAGCTGGGAGAGCAAAGAAGATAAAATGACTACACAACCTTATGTTACACATTGTAAGCTTCACACTGTATGTAATTTGCGAGTGAAAGTAGTAAGTTACGTTCTGTTTAAAATTAGTTGCATCGTTATTTTTCCTTTTTTATCTGAAAAGTAATTGCAAAACTGTGAACCAGTGTCAAATGATGTTATAAAAGCAAAGCAAGGCTACAAACAAGTGCTCTTAGTGCTCTCAGCTCTTCCCAGTGAAGAGCTGAACGAGTTCCACACAGCTTAATAGTTGAACTAACATCGGTAAAGGAGATTCGTGAGAGGATTTAAATAGTTGACGACCACTCATTTACAAGTTACACACAATATTATAACTTCATTTCAGAAACTGAAAAGATGATACTATCCAAGATCATATTCTTGATATTCTAAATACCCTATTTAATATTAGAAATCCTTAATAATGGATGCAGATATTGACTTGCAATCAGTAAGAAAACAGTAAGTTTTGGAATCAGCTTATCACTCATCTTATAAAGGACACCAAACACATAGAAGAAGAAATCTTTCTATCACTGTGTATATTATGTAGACTATAAAAGGCAGTAACCGATTTGAAGACAATCTGAAAAAAATCAAGCCATTTCAGTGAGCATGGAAGAGAAACAGGAATTTCACTGACTCTTTGAAACCTCGGGTTTTCAGTCAAAATCATCAATGCTAGAGAGGCACAAAGAAGGCTTAAAATGGATGAGTGCCTGTTCTGTTAAAATCTTCGTTTTAAACAGTAACTACTTTTAGTATTTTAAAAATACTAGGAAGTTACAGAAAACAACAAGCAAGTGACGTGGCATAAAGGTGAGTATAATATATTCCTATCAAGTGTTATGCAGAAATGTAATCTGAATTTCATATCTACAGTGCAAACACACACAATCTCTAGCAGTACACTCAGCTGTGTATTTACCTATTTACACATTAGTTAAGCAAATCAGAGTTATTTTAATGAAATTTGTGGCATCACACCAAACTTTAGTCTTTTAGCAAAGCATCTTTAAAAAACACAGAAAAAAACCACACAAAACCCACAAACAAAACAGAACGCAACAAACGAAATGCAACTTGTTTCTCAAAAATGAAAGGTTATAAAGAGAAAGAAGTTCCACTGAAAAAACAGTACCACGATACTCACATCTAGTTTTGTCCCTCCCATAACATCTCAGTCTAGATTAGTAAACAGACTTGAACACCTAAATATGGGACTCAGCCAAACTGACCTGCAAAGATCCTACAGAATGCCCATCATAGGTCTAACCTGATTTTTCCATCTCTTATTTTAAGCACACCAGGCTATGTAGAAGTCAATCTTTACACAAGCACCTAGGTGACATTTAAGTCAGGTCAGAATTCACAAGTTACAGAATAGTTCCTGTTGGAGGAGACCTCTAGAGCTTATCCAGTCCAAACCCCTATGCGAGGTTCAATCAACATGATATGCAACACCAACAATGGCTCAGGCTGTCCAAATCCTTGTCAAGTTTTGAACATCTGCAAGGACGGAGATTTCACAGCCTCTGAGCAACCAGTTCACACCTGTCCACAGTGATAATGAAAACAAAACTCCCATCAGCGCAACTGTCCTTTGCCTCTTAGTCTTTTATTACACCTCTGGGAAAAGTATAGGTCTACCTTCTCTATACCCTCCCATTACATAGCTGGAAGACAGCAACTGGATCCACCCCTTGGTCTGCGAAAATTCAATTTCCTTCTCATGAAAATATTTACCTCACTTAAGATTATTAACGGAAACTTTCAAAATCTGCAAGACCATGTCTATTGTAATTCTGAAAACTTCCTGGGAAATGGAGAAAGGCTTAGTTCTCATCCATGCTCCACACGCTGTTCTCTAAAACAGTACCTGTTCTTCAGATCAAGAACAGAAACCCACAATTCCCCTCTTCCAGTAGTCACTCAATCTTTTAGATGGGAAAAAAACAAAAACAAAAAAATCACTTGGTAAGTGCCAATGCTCACCAAGGCTCAAATGCTCTTGGAAGTCCTTCAGAGGAAGAAAATCCTGGCCTTTCTCCCTCTCTGGTGATGGAAGAAACTGAACTTGAGCAATATACTGCTAAAGCAGCGGCTTTAGCTACCACTCTTCATCTCTAGTTTTAAATCAATAGCTAAGCCTTTTCCAAGAGAGTTCAGGGCTGTGAGTCTCTAACAAAAGCTGACGATCCTTTCCCAGAGCAAAACTGTAACCCAAGCCTTACTTCTCTGAAGTCCTAACATGTATTCTTCTCTGATGTTTCCTACCTGATACAAATCCTACATGAGGTCCTTAGCTCATATACAGGGAACATAAGCAATAATTCAGGCTCAGGAAACCAAAGACATCTACCCTTTTGAGGTATGGAAGACAAAAGCCATGTCCTGTGACACAAAATCAGGGGTAGGTATCCTTTTCCCTACAGCTACATAGTGAAGACTTTCTTCGGTATTGGACCAGCCATAAAGGTTGTTAAATCAGATCTGTGTTTAAGTTTTAATTTCTTTACTTAAAAGAAAAACAGCCACAACCACTGATTTTCTACTTACAAGACAGCAAATTGTTCTTGCTCGGTTACAGATATCCATGATTTTCTACTACAGCATAAGGGGAAATAGGCAGCTACTTTAAATGAAAAGCATGCTCCTTTCCATATAGATTTATATTTAACAGGCCAGAAATATTTCCTTGCTGGCTGTCATGAAGGCAGTCAAAATGTAATTAAATTATAAAGGTCTAAAAGCCATAATCAAAGTTTTTGTAGATATTATAAAATCATTTTCAGATCACACATAGGTTTCAAAGAGAATACCAGAACTAGACGAACATCTTGATGGCCAACAGTCCCAAAGGCAAAAGCTTATCTTTCCATATAATGAGAATAGTCCAACATAAATCTTTTGGGTTTAGGTCATAAAAGTGTACCATAAAATGTCTCTTCCTCAGAAGGATTCACTCAACAGACCAGTCATGTTTAATAAATCAGCACTGTGGAAAAGAAACAGTGCTGGAGTTTCCTGTTACAAAACACATGTTCTCCTGCTATAAAAAAAAGAATGATGTAAGTGACAAATAAATAATCAAATATCTGTGACAAACAATTTCAAAGCTTATTGAAAATGCAAAAAGAAAGAACTTTTCTGATATAAGTAAAAAATACAAACTTGGTAGAGAGGTCCTCTGCCTCCATCTTATACTCTAGTGTGTTTGTATGTGCATGCACACACTTTACATATTCTGTGTGTCTACACACACCTTAGATGGTTTTGACATTCATAAAGATTCCCTGTAAATTTGTATTTACACAAGAAAAAGGGTGACAGAACATTCTAAGTAACCTTTTAGTGATCTTGTTTATTTACAATATATTATCATTATACTATCACCACAGTTACAAGGTCATTCAATAAGTGAAACCAGATCTTTATTTCTGATCCCCCAAAAACTGGGATTGCTTTTGACTTATTGACATTAAAAATGCTGGCACTACATACATTTACATTAGGCAAATACTTATTGAATTTTTGAGCAAGAGCTCTCTGTGAAGCTTGGCTGTAACAGCTACTCTAACTATGTACTCACAAGTACTGGCAGAGTCAAACCACAATAATTGGAATCTAAGAATGAGGTCTCAATATTTCACTTACACTTAAAAATGAACTACATAAAAGGATAGTGACTATAATTCATGTCCACTCACTATGAGGCTATTTGTTTTGAGGGTTTTTTGGTTTGTTTTCAAATAATCTGTGTGAGTCATCATCAGAAAGGATCTCAGCTGGCCAAAGATAATGACACAGAGAAATTAAGTATCAATATAAACCTTCAATATAGAGCCTACAAAAAAAAAAAAAAAGAAGAAAAAAAATTCCTGCCAAGATGACATGAAAGAAGCCCAACAGTTACCCCCATCACCAAGTAGAATACAGGTCTAGAAGCTACTGCTGTAACCTTGAAATTAATTTCTGCATCTCTAACCTCCCAACAGTTGGGAGAAAAGAGACAATACCAAAGATAAACAAAACACACAACATCCCCTCACCACTCTACTTATAAACCAGCAACTTAAAAAGGAGATGATTTCAGAATGTGCTTCAGCTACTTTAAACTAGTCTGGAGGTACATAGGTGTGATTTAACACTGTGGATTCACACTTGTTTTCAATGTCAGTAGCAATACCTGCAAACACTACCACTCCTGCTCTGCCTCAGCTACTCACTGCTACATTGTACCACCAATTACTCTCAGAACTGCTGGCTGAGATGCTTCTGCCCTTACTCTTTGACCAGCTTCACTGAAGAGGTCCAAAGTTAGTTTCAGTATTTTGAAACTTTGTGACTTTGACTGCAGCGGGTTTAGAAGCCAGCAGCTTAGACAGCAGATCCAAGGGGGCAGTAACCTTCCACAGGGAAGACAGTAGGAAAAAAATAGAGAGAAGCACCAGGAGCTAGGTTAAGAGCTAGAACCTTTTTAGCTATGTCATTAACACCAGAAGAACGTGCACGCTCACGGTCTTTTCAGATATTCATAATTTGCTTTCTTGCACCTCATTAAAACATGGACGAAGCTAGGTAACTTCGGATCTTCAAGCTCAGCTTATACGGCAACTGCCTGTGCCTCATGCACAATTTGCGGGCAGTTTGGTAGCTTCAAAGTTCGAGATCATACCTCAGATATTCAAGGTGAGCTTCACAGAAAACTTGAAAGTGGACTCTGAATGTAGCTTTCCAATCACAGCATGCAGTTCAAGGCCATCAGTGCCCAGGTTGATGGAATTTTTACAGTCAAACCTTTATCATGCAGCATCACCCATCACTACAAAGCAATGATTTTTCCCCTCAAAGTTTATAGTTATTTCCTATGCAGAATATTTTTGTTCTTTTAATTCAATAAGAAACCAATTATGTTGAGTTAAATGTAGTTTGCACCTTTTCAATCACTAATCATGAATCTAACCACTGCCAGCCAGGTTTTTACTAAAGAAATAGCACCTAAGATTTTGAAGAAAGAGAGCCAATGTTTAGACAATACACTACTGGTATTAAAATAGCATAATTTTTTTTTTTTTAACTCATTAGCATGAAGCAGTATGTAATTAAAAATGAGTATTCCCCTATTCTAAATGTAGGCATTTAAGATAACTTATTTTCTTACCTTTTTCAATGTCTGTTTACCAAAAGCTTCTGACGCATTTTAGTGAGAATAGGGCAGCAATGAATCACCAATTCGTATCATTAATAAATGGTTCCTAAACAGGCCTGAAAGAGCAGAATAAGTTGTAGGTCTGCTGAACCACTAAACCATTTATTTACATAATTGAGGGGTGACTTGCTGATTCACACAGAAATCTGAAGAAGTCAGACACGGGCTGGGCTACATAAATGCTAGACGTCCATGCCATATAAATTAATCTATGACTTCGACAGTATAAGAAGAGTTGTGTCTTTTTTAAATCTGTTACATCACTGCAAATTAAATACAAACATTCAATCCAGATGAGAGTTAAAACAACAACAACCACAAATCCACCACCAAAACCAAGCCAAGCACTAATTTGAACCCTTCTTTCACTGTAGCAGCAGAACAATCAATGCAACCTCCTTGGCACAAACCTGTCACTGACCTATGCATCACCCAGAGTAAGACATATTAGACTGCTTGATACCAACAGTCCAGACTCTTACCCTGCCACTATTGACAAGTGCAGCCTAAGGCAAGCAACTCTTTCTGTCAAAGATACCAGAACAGAAATCAAGACCGAAAGGCCTTAACTTCATCATAATTCTGCAAATTCAGCATATGCAATAAATCTGTTTCATGGATAGTCTTCAAAACACATACTACCTGTTTAAAAACAGAAATAAATTATTCAGAAACATACAAACCAAAAAATGCAATCTCTATGACAGGTACTCGTGGTGGTGTGGGGTTTTTTAAAAATTAATATAGTTTTGTGGTATTTAATTTATCTTAAAAAAAAAAAAAAAGCCAGAGTAAAACAACTTTGACTTTTAGTTCCCTACACGAGTTCAGAAGATAGTGACTGAGTCATGAGACAAGAGTTCTCTCCATCATTGTCAGATAAAGTTAGGATGCAGAATCAGCAGCCAAAACATTTTCACTGACCTGGAATCAGACACCAACCTTTACCTTTGGAAAAGGCAATTCAAGAGTTGAAGCTACAGTGGACTTGTAACAAAAATTTAGATAGTTGCTGTAATTGGTTAGAAAAGGTAACTTAAGCAGTACTGCTGCTACTAGTCCATTTGAGGAAATACAGATCTTGAGGGGAAAAAAAGTCACACACAGATGATAAGTTGATCTCACCACAGTGGCATAACACTTCACGAATTCTACTGACTGACACCATACAGTCTTTTGTGTGAGAAAATACCTTCCTCAAAAACTAAGTCAGCACACATTTAGGTGTTGAACAACTACGGGGTTTTTTCCTCCATTTATTAACAGTGCTTTGTACTATAGCAGAGAGAAGCTATACTTTAAGATATATTTGCTCCTTACTAAAAATAAGATTGAGCAAAAGCCAAATGCATTTAAAGAAGAAAAAACACATCTTTTTATCCAATCTGTCCTGAAATTCCTGTTAAACTCCTGGTCAATTACAAATTGCAAATTAAAACAGTCAAAGTAAAAGCAATTATACCTTCCCATAGATTTCCAAGTGGCAGAATTTGTTCTTACCTGTAATTGCAACCTTGTCAAGGTTTAAGTCCAGTGCTGAAAGAATTAGTTTACATTCCTGCTGCCAAGAAGCACGTAACAGAATGACTTGCAAAACCTTGAGATAACAGTACAGGACCAAACATCTGCTTTATTTTGGTATTTCCTAGAGAGAAACAAAGAAAGTAGTTAGCTAAACCAGATGGTTTACAACAGATTTGTACATCAATTTTTTCATGAATACAACTTTTTCCTAAATAGAAGTGCTTGAACTAAAGCTATGGCTGGATGTCAGACCTTTCAGTACACTCTCTGAACACCATATTAAAGATTCATGCTAACAAAGAATCAGATTTTTTCTTTTCCTATTTCCTTCAGCAGCACAGACTAGCACTTAGAAAGTCATCTAGCTTATTACCTGGCATTCAAGTTCCTAAATTCGGTAACAGAGGGAATAGCTTTTGCATGCCTGCTATTTAATTTTATTCACCTGCTCAAATGACAGAGTACACTGTTTGGTTTGAGCACTTGACAAGTCTTAAACCCACAAAGTGCATGTGTAATTTGTAAGCTCCTTATTCTGCTTGCTTAGATGTAAAAATGCATAAGAGTTTAAAACAAAAGCAATAACTTTCAGTTGCAAAAGTATTTCAGCTCCTCTGAAATAAGAATCATGTTTCTTTAGAAGTCATTTCTATAAAATTAACCATATATTTAGCTTAAAATGTAAAAGTAGCAGATAACTAACCATTTAGATGTGTCTATCTACAAAGGCATCTACCCTTTGTTTTGAACAGGATGCAAATGCTCAAATCCCTTCATGGATCAAGGACTACATATTTAATCTTATAAACCACTGCATCTTACAAAAGTTGCCATGACAGTACACTGGTAGAAGGAACTATCGCAGGAAGAATTCTGGACAACAGCCAGCTTTGTCTGGAACATGGGGAAATACAAGCCTTATTGTAATACTGATGATTTTAAACTGATTACAGCACTCTGACGAGCTGAATGAGCCATAAAGGGAACATACTGGAGACCTTTAAGCCCACTGGTTGAAAAACAGAGCTATGACAACATTTCATCATGGCTTGCCTCTTCCAAACACTAAATAGTGCTTTTCAACTACCACGAAGTGTCACAAGCAAGAAATGACTCAAAAGAAGGAATACTTTACTACTGTTTGAAGAATTGTAGGGGTTCAGCAAGTTTTATGCCTGTAACTTTACGCTGCAGCAAGCCCTGTGTTTTCCCCAACATTCTCTCTCTCTTCTTAGGCACCACAACACGACAGATAGTTCCAAGAATCAAACTAAGCCAGAAACAGTCAATGGTTTTCTGCCACTTGAGTCTTTGAACCAACTTTGGAAACGCAGGATCAGACAAGTGCCAATGCCAGAAACACAGAACCAGCAGCTACTGCCGAATCATATTTGCTCAGAGTATTGTGAAACTACACCTTAAGCAGCATCCACTAAATCACCAATGAACTCTGAAAAAGTATTTTGAAAGAACTAGACAGCAAGTATCCTAAATCATTGTGTTGGATGACAAGGCAAAAGCTCTTCCAAAAAAAGTCAAACAGTTGATCAGTAAAAAAGCTGTTTCCACATCCAAGAAATTAAGGAGGAAAAAAGAGGAGGGGGAAAAAAAAATAATACAAAACCCACACACCACCAACCACAAGCGGCAGAGAATTCACAAAGTTGCACAAAATAGCTTAATTCCCTCTTCTTAAACACATCAGTGACTAGAGCACGAGCAGTGAGCATGTGAGCAGAATGCAACTCCCTTCAAGCACTGCCTCCCACCTTCCGAAGAACTCCTTAACTATGAGGATACAGGGTGCTTGTGTGATGAAGTGCTCAGGAGCCTCAGTTCTCCTGATGCTACTCCAGTAGCCTTCAGAAGCGGCTGACTCACAAAAGCTGACCAGACGACAAGAACTACGCTTCCCCGAAGCAAGAGCCTTGACCCCTCGTAAATTCTTCTACTCCACAGAGAATGTGAGAGCTTGGAGACAGGTTGCTTACAGTGGACTCAAAGGCAGATATTCTGGGCTAAGAGCAATATACGTTCCTATTCACCCAACTTCTATCTATACTAATTCTCAGAAGTATGAAATACTTAGTATTTAGTGTCTCAAAATACAAAAATACCTGATTACATACACTCCGCCACTGAACACTGCACAAAGAGGAGACAGTACTTGTACATACTTCTACACAACAGTGACTCTTACTTCTCCAAATAAGCTGCACACCTTTTTTCCACAGGAAAAGACACTTAGATTCATGATACAGCTTTGGCATAACAAGCTATCAGATCCAGCCCCCAATAATTTGCATGTACAAAATGCTCACATACACAAATGAAATGCCTTTGCCCAGATTGCTAATCATACATTACATCACAAGAATAAAGCTGAATGCTTCCTATTAAAAGCTTAACAAAATTACAAGATGTAATAAGCATTTTATTTGGGCTCCTTAAATCTTCAGGGTATGTAAACACATAATATCTGAGTAAGACTAAGTTAGTTCAGTAAACTTTTATAATTTTTGCTATCAGAACACCAGTACTCTACAGTAAATAGCTTTTAACTGAGCAAAACTTAAATACTCCTTTGATAACAAAGAATTTGAATTTCACCATGTTTACAGTATTTTATTCAGAAGGGAAAGACTATGCAGCTAAAGCCATAAGTATACCACTAGTAAAGAACGTAAACCAATATTTAATAATAAGCACATGAGAAAAAGTTATTCGGTTATGCAGAGAAATTTGAAGAACCCTACCATGTTATTTTACAGAAGCGTAGACATGAAATGCTGGTCTTCCTGATGATTAAATAATTTTGGTGGCAAAGCACTAATGATCCTCGAGCCTAATCCCAATGTTGAAAAGAAACAAAACCCATCACAACATCCAGTCCTTTGCAAGTTTCCAGACTCTGGTTGAAGGAGTACCAAAAAACCACTGGTTTTATTCTGCTCCACAACCAGCTACAACTCTGACCTTTAACAGATAACCAAATCTTTGCTGCTTTTAAACAAGTAAACCAACCAACCCAATTCCTGAACATCAACAGAAAGAGCTATAACCTATATATCGCAATTGACCTCATGACATCACAATACTACCACTGCCAACATCATTCCCCAGAATTGTAAACTGTTTCCACATAAGCATAAGATAACATCCCTCTCCTGAAAGAGGCATCCATCAGGTTACCTGATTTTTCCAGGAATATGAGGACACACCAAGGGAGCGCACTAGTTGTGCCATGAGTTCACACAGTAGTTCTTCCTTGCTCTACATGTATGACAAAGCCCAAACTAAAACAGGAGATAATTTCTGTGTAATTACTTGAGACAACATACACCTTTCACCCAGAAGAGAAAGTTGTTCATCCTTTGTAATAAACAGATAACAAATTCTCACTGCATTTCCCAAGCCGTTCTCGGTTCTATACAAAAACACTGTGAATTAACCAAGACTGGGCAAAGCCTTGATCTGTGTTTTTGTGGGTGTGGGGATCTTGTTTGCTTGTGTTACAACAGTTAAGTGAAGGAGAACAAAAAAAAGTTTGAAACTAAAACCTCTATGAAGTAATTTAAGTACTTTATCCTTTCTGAAGCAGTTGATTTAGTGTTACGGTTTTGTAAAAAGTGCAACAGTTATCTTTCCATTGCATTTTAGAAATTTTTGAAATTTGTGAAAATTCAGTTCAGCAGTTTGAAGTTTACAGGTCAAACTTTTATTGCAAGTTAGTTATTTCAACTATTCAAGGCTGAATTTCCAACAAGAACACATTAATAGGCTAGTATTTTACACTAGTCTAAATGCTTGATAACGCTACGAGCTTAGCATTCTACTTAGGTCCATACTTTTAAATATCACCTCATAAATGGTGGATTTAAGCTACAACATCAGAAAGTTGCTTTTTGATACATCAAGAAAGCAATTACAAAGCAACTCTGAACTTTTTTCCTGCAGACCTATCTTTAATATCTATTTGTAAGGTACACCTTTAATTCCTAAATTATCTGTGACTCTTTTTTTAGGTAAGCTTTAGATCAGCAAATTCACATTATGGCTATGTAGACATCTTGGCTGCAGTGGCAGCTTAAGCAATATTTGCTCTCAGCAGCTTGTTCCTGTTTCTATGCTGATGTCTGTTGCTCAGCCACATACAGAGCTGTGCTGGTACAAGTGAACACCCGAAGCACAAACTGCTCATCTAGCTGATGAGTAACTAACTCTGTTGAATTATACAAGTAGAAGATGCAGCCAGCCTTACTAGAATTCATAACGCACATATGCTATCTACATTTGCCTACTGGGAGATCGCTGGCAAGCACTTACTCCTCTGTTCTCCTGTAAGAGATCAGAGTTATGCTGAGCATAACTCAAGCACAGAAACCTGGAATCATCTCTCAATCAGTTATGCTGGACAGTTTTTCAATCACCCAGTTTCAGGAATGCTGAAGAGAAAGGCCATCTAACATGCTCCAGCAAAAATACCCAAGTTCAAAACTTTTTCATTTTCAGTTACCTGATCTTCAATTGAACTAAGGAGAAGAGATTATCTTCAAGAGTAAAAATGTGCTGCATTTATGTGTTAGTGTTCTTACCAAAAGAAATCCTCAAAATTGCAAAGAAGGATTGTAAACAGAGGACTTCTACTTTGAGCAAAAATGTTTATTGGGGCTGCTGGGACTTGAGAGAGAAGAGTTTGCAAAGTCTCTAACTAGCTTTTATTATATCTTACATTATGGCTATAGTGCAAGTAAAGTTCTAGATGCACCTTCCACAGCAGTCCAGGAGTTGCAGATCGAGGAAGATGTGCTCATATTCTGTGAGGGTTTGTGTTTCTTCTTTCTTAATGCAAAGGCCAGAGTCTGCAAACATCCATCTTTCTGATAGAGATTCAAAATCACAGCTCAGACACAGCAGAATGATTTGCGTGGGCAACATAAGATCAAATTTACTGTTACTTAAGTGCCTACACCTTTTTAGCAAACTCCTATGGTGTTTCCCCATGAGGTAAATTTATTGTCATCTTAATAGCTAGAAGACCTAGGTAGCAATAGCTATTGAGTCAGTTTGCAAACATCTGTCCATTTGTTGCCTCTGTGAACATCTGGTCTTCAAATCAATGTTTAAAAAAAATACAGCCACTCCAGGTGGATTACTTAGATTTTGTAAATATACATCTACTCAAAACAAGCAGAAATCATAGCCCAAGCACTGGTTAAATGTTCTGAGAAATAATCTGCCACACCTGTCATCTGATAACATTACAGGGCACATCTATCCAGAAGTCCTCTGGGCCAAAAAGGCATGTCCCCAAACCACACCCCACTTGACAGAAGTGAACTGTCTCATCCACTCCAGTTACTACAGCAGCATTAAAGAACACGCAGAATTTGTCATTCCTTTCCCCTGGAGAAGCGCGAGGCTTAGCAAACTATGGTTATTCAAATTCAGAACTAACCTTGCAAATAAAAACGTTCTCTACTGATTATGCAGTAGAAAGGGCTTTCTTGCTAAGCCTTTCAAGAAAACATCTTAAGACCATAAAGAACTCTTACAGGAGCAGTTGTCAGGAAAGTCAGAGAAAGCACCAGATTTCAGATTGTTTAATTCTGTAGCAAGTATGTGCATTTGGACAATGAAGAAACTTGTTGCAGACTTCAAAACACGGTATGATAGACATAAGAAACCTGATGTAATTGTCTACTTTTATTGTTAAGAGAGCAAAGGTGACTGAGCTCCAAAATTTTAAGATGCTCCAGCTGCATGATATAGTCAGTTTGATAGTTCTCAAACGATTGTTATCACTGTGAGCCTATCGTAGTAAATGCTCACAAAGAGGAAGAGCAGATTGTCTGCAGAAGGTTATCTTGACTACTCCTTCTCTGAACAGCTCTCAGACATTTTTAAGCCCACTAACAGCTCAAGTTCCCAAAAGTTAATTTTCATCTGGGTGGAGAATCTTACCCTAAAATGTAGTGGCTAACAATGCATTTAGATCAAGTTAGCGTTTGAATGAAGTCTGGCTAACACCACTGAAGCCAGTACCAAGTTTATCTTCAATACTACATCTTGTATTTCTGATACTCCTGAACAAAACAGAACCAAACCAACCAAACAAGCAAGCCTAAACTCTGTTTCTTCAATACGTCTTCCTGTACAGATACTGTATTTAGAGCAAATAGCCCACAAAGGATTCTCAAAGGCACAACAGCATTCCATTTTGTCTGTCAGGGGAATTAAACCATTACAATAGAGGCACGTCGACTAATCACATTTTTCCTTATCTTACATGTATAATATACACAACCTTAAGTGGCGTCATATCTCAAATTTTGAAGACATCTAAACCCCACAAACCGAAGCGAAAAAATGGCAAAGAAGATCAAAATTCCAGTATTTCAGCTAGCACCAGGTACAGAAAACACAGCAAGAATTCTCTAATATCAATATGTTCGATAATGACAGAAATCAAGTTGTATCAAATTTATGTGGGTGGATTTTATTTCTTTATCTATGATACTGATGATTAGGGGAAGGACATCCCCTCTCTCCAAGAATGCAAGTAAGTTTCCTCTTCTTCCCTCATCTTCTAAGGGTAAGTCTTGAGATACAAATGAACTAAACCTGAGCCATCAGAGCAGATTAAAAAAAAAAGCATGGACATTGCTGATGATCCTGTGCAGACAGTTACAGAAGGCATAAATTCTCTGTCACACTGCTTAACCACCTGGATCTATTTGTGACTTTTTATGCCATGTTACCACGTGCTTGGTTTATACACAAAAAGAGTAAAATTAAATGCAAAAAAAGTCATTCGACACCATAATAAAGTCACCAGCACATTCAAATCAGGAACATAAGAACACCAGTACTACAGGCTGTCAAATATTAACAGTTACTATGCTATAGGCATTTTAATGTTTACTGCAAAGCACAAAACTTGGAGATAATTCAAGCATCTGTTATGTCAACTAACAGCCTACACACACACAATCTTCCAAAAGAACTAATTCAAATAATACAGGAACTGAAGCCTCCAAATAGGAATTGTTAAAACAGTCATTTTTACACCTCAAATACAGTTTTAGAATATTTTTTCTTAGTCTCTCCCATGTTAAGTTTTTTCCACCTATTAGCAAAGTTACCTCAGTAACAGTACCGTATTAGTACGAAGAGAATCAGCCCTTAGAAATGTAAAGACATCTCAAAATATTCCATGGCGTCTATTTACTTAGAAATTTACTCCCTTATTGCTAACACAGTTCCATCATCTTCCTAATTCAACCCAGTTGAACTGATTTGGTTCATTTCAAATAAGGCACATCTCAAAGTGTTTTAATGTAGACATAAACAAATGCTTAAGAGAAGCAGCTGATCCTACATGATATGTAATGATATACTGCCATACTGTAACAGGATTACTATACCTGTAATCACACGACATATACTATTCAATCCACAGTATGTTATAGAAAACTAGGTTTCAGATCACAGATGGCTTGTCAGACTACTCCAAAGAACACAGTATTCCCCTGTGCACTTTCAAAGCATGTTCTACTTTTCCATCATGCTAGAGAAACTTTTTAAGAAAGTCTGAAGGACTTCTAAGAACTGCAGAGTGAAACAAATTTCCATTACCTTTTCTTCTGGCAGCAGTCTCCAGTATCGTTGCCTGGACACATGGAATCTTTTTCAGGTGTCTGCATTGAGGCTATCTG
Source organism: Pampusana beccarii (assembly GCA_013399365.1). Taxonomy (NCBI): domain Eukaryota; kingdom Metazoa; phylum Chordata; class Aves; order Columbiformes; family Columbidae; genus Pampusana; species Pampusana beccarii. The sequence continues at coordinate 104,593 of VWYH01001802.1, forward strand.
AATTGTTTCACTTGCCATCTAAACAGAGGAGTACTTGGCAAAAAGCAGCCATTTAGCAACTTGCAAGCTTAAATACTCTGTTTTGTCCAAACTAGTAACGCAACTTCAGTTTCAGAATAAATCAGTCTGATTCACTTTTAATCAATACAGTTTAAACTCTCTTGATTTGCAACATGTATTTCAATGCTGAAGTTTCAAATGTATCTATCGAGTAAAAATTGTTTTAATTTTGCCACTGTGCAAGTATCACTATACATGTCGAACTATACCTGCAAAAATGCAAAGGGCAGTTTTATCAATAAGAATATTAAAACTAACATGCAAGAAGACCATGCCAGTTTTCAATAAATCAATAACACAGAGAGTGCTTAAGGGCATTATAGGCAGTCAATGCAGTAATGATAGGTCTACATGGACTTGACAGCAAAAAGGATTCCAGGAAGCAAGCGTGTTAATAATTCAACATTCATTTTATGCAATTCTTCAGGTCAGACATCAGCTGCAGGCAAATTTGGGTAACACAGATTAAGACACCATCTCCAGCTCCACCAAAGGTTGCTGCTCCTGTATACTACTGGCTGCAAGACATGCCCTTGCTGGACTGAACAGGGACGGAACATCTTAGCACAAAGATGCATAAAAGAAGACATTAATTGTAGCAAGGGGGCGGACACCCTACTCTGTCATCACATTTCTAGAGGCAACACATCAAGATATTTTTAAAACATTTCTATCTTTCAAAGCTTGCATCTCAGTCTTACCACTCTACTACATGTTAAGCTCAACCTGCATGTATTCTGTAGTGGGTTTAACAAACTGCCTGGATTAAACTAGGTAGCCATAAATTTAAAAAAAAAAAATCTGCTCACAAAGGAATACTCGAGTATTCAGGCTTTTGCAGAATTACAACTGAAAGAATTTGATGAATTTAGCAGTTTAAAAAGAAAAGTAGACATTCAGCTTGGGGATTACACAGATAATTCAGTAAAACCTACTACATAAAAAGCAGAACCACACAGTCACAACAAATTAGAAATAGGTATATGAATAGAAGACTGCTGACCTGAGCCTTCAAATAGGTGCTGAAATGAGCACAATGAGTGCCAATTTCAGCAGGTCTCCACTTCCCCAAAACTGAAGAGCTAGCACTAGGCAACCAGCTGCATACACTAAGTGCTACCCATACCTTTCAGTCCCCAAAGCATCTACATCCTTCTGAGTGACTCCATGTGAATGTCTCCACTATCTGTTCTATGGCTGGATACTTTGGCCTTGTATTCCTCTTCTTACACAAAGTACCATCTCTGCGGTGGACAGCTATGTCCCTCTCCATTCATCAGCAGCACTTTTTCAGTGCCTCCCTTTGAGTGCCATGAACATGATCCCAGCCCAGTCAACAGGATGGTCTACCAAGACTGGTCCCACTGCAGGGAATTCCACTTTGTCTGCTACAGACTTTACCCCCCTAGTCTTCGTTATATCCTCTGCTCTTCCCTGAGGGTGGTGCGGGAACAACGCAACAAACATTATTAAACATTTTGTTAAATTGTGCATGGAAACTGAAGGCAATGGTATCACTCTGCTGAATGATGTCGAAGGCTCCGAGCACTTGATCAGTGCTCTAACTTGCAGACAGATCACGACTGTGTAAGTGCTTGAAGCCACAGCTTTATTAAAAGCAATGCATCCACCATTCCCTCCAAAACGCAGCAAACCTACCCCCTGACTACCAATTATTTCCTGGTATTTCAAAACTGAGTGGAATTGTCACTCAAGAGCTGTAATGTTGCATTCACAGAGAAATTACAACAAGCTCAGCACAGGACCTTAAAGTAAATCAAAACCAGTTACTAAGACACTGCCAATTTAGTAAGACATTCCATTTTATATTATGCAACTTAGTGTATCAGTTTTACAAGTGGGAACACCTATACTGCCCAAAAGACAGCTTTGCATAGTATTAATACACACTAGTTACACATAGCAACCTACTCAACTGTTTTAGTTAAGGAACACAGCCACAGCTAGCTTATATGCCTCTAATCATTAGTGTCTTTCCACAGAATTATGCAGATACTTAATAAATGCCCATAATATCTTCTGTATGAAGAGTATAATATGCAAGAAGCCAGGCACTCAGTACCATTTTGCAAACCTCAGTATTCATGCTTTTTGCCATCTCATTATGGACAATTTTGAAAGCCTCACCTTGAACGCAGTACAAAAGTCAGATTTCTTCCAGGTGTTCGTCCTTCTGATAAAGATTCACTTTAAAACTTCTTCCTTGTATATTAGGGGTGAATAAAACAGAAGAGCCTGTGAGTCTGAAAGCAGTAAGATCGAAGAATTGACCAATTTCTCTCCTAGTTAAACACAATATTCAATAAAATCTAGAGCTCAAGAACTGCTTAAAAGCAGCTTCTAGAGTGGAACTAATAAAATACATGAACCACTGGAAGTGACCAAGTTAGTCAGGAAGTTCCTATTTATCTGAGGTAATGCAGCAAAAGATCATGTGAATGCCTTTCACTTGTTAAGAGATGGAAGTATGAAGTGATCTAAGATACACCATTCAATGGCCACTCCTTGCTAAAAACCCCCACTACCAATATGTACCACCTTCAGAGAGGTGTGAGCAAATCCACTTCCAAACCAGCAATATGTACAGTCACCTGACAGAGAGAGCCTGCACAAACATGCATGCATACACAGAAGTGTAAGCGGACAGGGTTGAAAAGTCTGGCATACTAATGCAGTTGTTTACAAGAATATATCCAGATCCTGGACTCAAAGGAAGACTAAAAGTAGAGATTCAAACTTAGTCTAAAGCACAGAAACCATGACAGAGAAGCCTGTTACTAGCCTCTACAGATTTATTTAAAAGCAAAAGCAGAAACACACCTGACTATTCACCAAAATAACCTTGGTTAAGAGAAAGAAAGAAAGTTGCTTTTCACACAAACGTGTGAGAAGGGCTATCACAGACAAACCCACCATGCCTAGACTGTACCAGTATATAACATCTGCAGCATGACTACCCGACTAAAGACTTCTTCTCTGTTTTGGAGAAGTGTACATGTACTATAGCATCTAGGATGACAGCTTCTTTTCATAGGCCTGGGCAAAAAGGGAAGTGAACCAATCTCAGAGAAGCCAACATTTAGTTTCCATTTCCAGTATCTTTCCCCCTAGTAACTTCAAACAGCAACTGCTCTACAAATTGCTTTGTTTTACTATAAGGTTTAGAATAACAGGTGAGAGACAAGATATACTTATCACTGTAAAGTTCTAAAACTTCTTTTTCAACACCAGCAAATAATATTTTTTCTTTCCTTTCTTAGACGAAACAAGCTTATTCAACGAACATACCTTGCTTATTCAATGCTTACTCAATAAGCAGATCTCAAGTAACTAACGCCTAATATAAAAAACAGCCAACAACAGCAACTGATTATGTTTAAGCTATTTTATTTAGCAGCACTAGAACTAAACATTATTTATATAAGGAACCAAGTTTCCAAATAAAACTTAAGGTATTTATTATTTTGGCTACTTATGTTCCTGCCATGGGTGATTCTTCGAAGAACACTTCAGAGCACAGGGGGTCAAGGGGGTCACCCAGCTCACTTTCCTTCTCTAAAGTGCAGTCAATGTTGAACTCAGTCACTGTTGCTTAGGGCTTTATGCATTCAGATCTTGAAAACCTCCACAGAGGCTTATAGGTTCCCTCCTATAACCTCGTAACAATCATCCTTACAGTAAAAATTTTTCAACATATATCCATTCATTCCAATTTATGCCCACTGGCTTTTGTTTTCCCACTGTGCATCTCAGTAAAGAGACTGGCTTCATTAAGCTTCATCAAGGCTTCATCAAGCATGCCCTCACAGGTCACATACTCCAGCCCTCTTGACCACCTTGGTGGACTTGTCCTAAGCTTATCAACATTGTTCTTGTTGGGGGTAGGCAAAGCAGGAACAAAACTGGACACAATATTACACATGCAGTCTGAGAACATCTGGAACAAACACCAACTAAAGGAGAATAAAGCTGTTTTCATTACTACCAGGGTAAATTGCTGACTTGTATTTAGTCTACCGTTCCCCAGAATCTGGTCCTTCTCAGTAGAGCTACAACCCAACCGGTCTGTAGCCCTACAGGAAGGTTACTGATTCTGGAAGCAGGACTTGGCATGTGCCCTTGTTGAACTCCTAAGAGTGTCTGGAAGAAGATGTGCATTTTACTTCTTCCTCCAGGTCATTGATAACGACATCAAAAAAAAAAAAAAAAAAAGGAAAAAAGGGGAGGTCACAGCAGATGCTTGAGGAGTTCCAGTTGTAACTGCTGTCCAAGCAGAGTATGAACCATTGTCACCCTTGAGATGACTCTTCAACCAGTTTTCATTTTCTAGTCATTCTCCCTGTCATGTAAATAAGAGTATTCTGCAGGATACTGTAAAAAGCCCTCCTAAGGTCAAAGTGGAAAAAAAAACTATCCACTGCTCTCCCCTCCACTGAAGGCCCAGGCATTTGACAGGAGGCAGTCAAGCTGGTGAAGCATGATGGACCCATGGTAAAGCCATCTGACTATTTACAGTCACCCTCTTTCTCAAGGGCCCAGAAATGCTTTGCTCCACAGATTTATACAAACTCCTTATTGATAGTGCTATCCAAGTAAAGCAGCATGAAATGTTTTTATCAAGTTAAATAGAAAGTTTTCTTTATTATATAACATAAGCAATGATGTCTGAAACAGCGAACAGGAACCATCTCTAGGCTTCAATAATTCGCAGAATTCAAATGCTCCAAAGCCTAAATATAAGAACTCTGTGCATAAAAATAAGCTGGTCTCAAAAAGTGAACACAAACAATTGGAGTTTCTGGCTAATTTTAAAGGTAACTGGCAACAAGACAGTAATAGCAGAGGTTATAAAAGGAAAAACTTGGTGTTTATAACTCTGCCTAAAATTTATTATAGAAACTGGAGACAAAGAAAGGGATGAGAAAGGAGTGGAAAAGAATAGCAAATGGCCAAGAAAACTTAACCATGTTTCATTAGGCACATTAGAAAGAATTTCTGAAATTCAGATTGCTTACATCTTTTCAGATGGTTTGAATTTCTCCCAGATTGTATTGAAAGAAAATGCACTTTACTGAGACCTTTGAACTTGAACAAATTCAGGAACTCCTAGATACAAAACCAGTCACTGCCTAACAAACAAATGCCAACTCTAGTCTCTACCACTGATGAAATTACTGATGTTTCACCCAAAATACTTCAGTCCCTTTGCAGTTCCTCAAAACTTACACTTGAAGCAGGGAATAGATAAGATACTCCAGCTCCAAATTAAGCAGTGAACAATGCAAACAGCTCAGCAGATGAGCAGAGGCAGTCTTCTTATCCCCTAAGGAAATTTGCAAACGTGACAAAAAGCAGAGAAAAACAGCTTGACTCGCTCAGGAACTTTCTGACAAACTCCTTACCATGACCTTTGCTATGTAAAGTTTTGGTTTCTGCTATATCTCACGTGCCTAGAGAATAAAGATATTCTTGTCAGCAAGTGCTGATATTTATTTAAACCCGAATAACTGCCGTGAAGGGAGTCATATCAACATCTGTAGCAAGGAATGCACTTGGGGAAAATCCAAAAGAAGAGATGAGCATTTTAAATTTAGTTATAATATTGTTTTTAATATAATTTAATTGCATGTTGTTTTACTTTAGAATTGCAACACGGCTGGTGACACTACTAACACTGTAACAGTTAGATGACTTCCAGTATGGTCTTCTCTTCACCAGCAGTAACCTTCGCAGTAAATTTAGGACTTCCACTCTCAAGATAAGTGATCAAGTATCCAAACCATTAGTTTTAAAAACTGATGTTAATAACCACACCTTAAAAGAACCTTCTTTGAAACATCTCAGAGTACAGACTTAAAACAAGTTAGGCAAAGCTAAACTCATACCTGCTATAAGCCCACCTCCTGCCGCATGTACTTTCTACTCCAACTTTTGCATCAGTAGTTGCTTTCACACCCTCATGTAGCAAGCTGACTGGAGAAGCTAAACTAAAAGAAAATTAATCTCACCAATACATGCACAAAATACACATATCACTTAACTCACACTCACTGTGAGATGAGACACAGCCAAGTATCAGCATGAGGAGGAAGAGGAGCATACGGTCAGAGGCAGAAGGCTGCAGAAATACAGCAGCACTAACATACATAGGTAATTATATTGGAACCTCTTCCTTAATAGAATAGTCAGGATTATGAGTGGGTTCCAGAAGTAAATGCCTGAGTGCATGCAGAGGCCTAATAGGAACTCTTTGCTGTACTGTATCAACATTGAAAAGTGGTGAAAAAGCAAATTATTCTAAGGACCTTTAACTAAAAAGAGGAATAACAGATGCTCGCTAACTAGGCAGCATGTAGCAGAAAGCTGTTTGAGGGAATGGACTCCCCATAACCAAGAGAAAAAACAAAGCTATATTGTGTACATTAAGTGAGCCAGCTTCCAAGATGTCAGGTCCACTGTTTTTAAACAGCTGCAAAGAAATAACAACAGTGCCTGCCTGACAAAGGCAGCAGATGTATCTAGTGCCCAGCACTCTCACTGAGGTAGCGTAACATCTAATGACTAGAAACCAACATGGAAGAAATTCAGAATTATAAAGTCAGCTTCAACTGAACTACATGCTATCTACTCCTTTAACTGTGCTGGGTTTACCTTTGTCCTGTCTCTAGTGTTTTGAAGGCGCTACCCTTTGGCAGCCACACCAAACAAGCTTTATTGCTTCCCACTCCTTCTTAAAGGAAAAATTATTCTGGGTCCCATCAGCCCACTCTGATTTTCCTTCTCTGAACATGGCAGTTTAGTTCAAGTACATCCTTTCAGCCACCCAAAGACCTTCTAGGAACTTTTGCTTCCTCAGCAACACTGATACAAGTCTACCAGTTCCACGCAACCTTAAATCCATTATAAGAATAGATCATGCCATGCATTAACTCTTCCTCTGTCAGAGGTTTTTGTTGGTTGGTTTGTTTGGGTTTTTTTGGTTTGGTTGTTTGGTTGTTTTTGTTTTTACGCAGTTCAGAATTAACGAACTCCTTTTACACAGTTCAGGAAAAAGCACTATAGACTAAAGCTTCTTCCATTCACCCCCATCCCTTATCAAGAAGGGATACAACAAGAGAGAACGAGTTTAAAGAAACCACACATCAACAAAAATGAGAAATAATGAAGAACAATATAAAGAAGCTTCTCCCCATCCCACCTAGCAATACAGATGTCAGTGGCCAACTTACACTTGTTAGTTTTTACCCATGCCTGTCATGATACCTCTGAAAGGCAAATAATTCCAGCAGGCTAGTGGCAGACAGCAGAACTTGGTAATAAAAGGCTGCCTATCTGCTGATGAAAATCTTTCACACAATGAACAGACAAATGCACAAAAAACAGATCCCTGTGATAAGAGAATAAGGAAGAATACTATTTGATGAATAGTGTGCTCTGCCTACTCAAGTATTCTCTGGATTATCTTAAATTCTCAGCGAATCTATGAATTCAGTTCTTTAGAAAGCACTGTAGTTTTTTTACTCACTAAGAGCACTACTTTTCACTTCCTCTGCTACCTCATTTCAGTTTCCCTCCTGCACTAACAGTATCAGACTTTGACCCAAGGAGAGGATAAACACTAAGCGGAAAGAATCAACAGTTCTGAAATTGGAACAAAACTGTGCAGAAGAAAGGAAAGCTTGCTCACAGGTAGTGAAAGTTCACCAAATACGGGGAGGCACATTGAGAAGCTGTCCGCATTAGCTTCGTATTCTTTGTGAAACTGATGACATCATGAGGTTCCAAATCCGGACAAACCTTAAGACACCCTTCAAAAAAACTAGCTACTTCTTACAGAATTACTACCGTAAGTTTTTGTTTATACAAATCACATTTGAATCTGGTAACCCTGAACAAAACAAAACAGTGAAAAAAAAATGACTTCAAGTAGTAACTGGCTACTAGTTTTTCCATGGACCTCTACTTTCCCTCTGTACAGATTCAGAAATACAGAAAACTTCAGATTAAAAATAGCATGGTCATGAAATACATCTGAGAATATACAGTACTTCTCAGGGAAAATATTTTCCACATACAAACTAATAAAGGGTTTAAAAAACACAATTTCAGAGTATGTTTTTCAGTGACATTTTTCTGACCGTGTTAAATTCTATTCCTTGCCATTGGCAAGAGCAGCACATAAGCTCATTTCAAGAAACTTGAACTGTAAGGGAAATTCATTTCTTCCCCTCTGACTCCGTAACAGTCAAGCCCCATTCCACTTGATGGCAAAAAAAAAAAAAAAAACACAAAACCAAACAAACAACAAAAAAACAAACAACAACATACACCAAAAAACCCAGAAATTGTTTCGGCAGTAACTTTATCCCCTTCCCTCCAAAAGTGAGACATTCTAAGTGGACAGCATTCCTTTTTTTTCTTTGAATTAAAACAACACTGCAACAGTAGTCAAAACCACATAGTAAGCTGTTATAGTTAACAACAGCTACTATTTTGAGTTCATAGAATATTTTAGAGAAGTTCTTCTCTGGCTTAGAATTGCTTGTGTTTAGTGCATTCCGGTTAAGAAAATGAAAAGTCACCCTATTAGATTTAGTATGTTACAAGCTAGATACTGATCTTCAACAGCTCTTAACCTTCATCAATCTTACACTCAAATACAGTAATAAAACATATAGAAGCATAGACATGGTTCAGCTTAAGTCAAACCAAAGGGGAAACAGAAGTGAAATAAATTCTATTGTTTACTATGATATAAAAGTAGGATACAAAACACCAACGTCACTATGGCAGACTCCTAACAATGCTTTTCTTCCACATCAAACACAAGCCTAGTTATTATTTCATTTTTAAAACACAGGAAAATGTTAAACTACAGCTTTTACCATTTAGAAAAAACAGATGAACTCTCAAGGCCAGCCTACAGAGGAGACTGCATAGCTATTTGACTCCAGCAAACATTGTGAAACATTCTCTTTCCGATGCGGCTGTCTGCAAAGGTGGTACGCTTGTCTTTTCTGTGATCCCACAAATGACTGCTAAGAGACAGTCACCTGAATCTGCTTCCAGTTTCTTTACATCGTAAGAGATACACATAATTTAAAGGAGTGTTGGTTGGATAACCTCCTGCAAAATGAGTAATTGCATTATTAAATAATCTTTTAAAAGACTGAACGTATGAACTTCTGGGTTATCTTTTAAACAGCACTTCAACTGTGCTGTACTTATGGAGGATTCACAGAACAATTTTCACACACCCCTTCTCCCCCAGTATTAGCTCTAGCTATTGTTTTCACAAGTTTGTTTTCATTTTGCATAAGTATAAAACCTCTATTATTTGAAGTTTTATGCACAACCTCCTACTAGTTTTAAAAAAGCGCTCCTTAGAAACTTAACCTCTACTTTGGGTTATTCCAATAAATTTGTCCACCAGCCTAAGCAATCAGTAAGGAACAGAGCAGGAAATAATAAATCCAGATCAAGTATTAGATATTTTATTATTATCGTTAGCAGTACAATAGTATTTTTCACATTTACACCCCATAAAAGAACATTAAAAAAAAATCATCTCAGAGAAAAGGACAAGTGAAACAAAAAATTCCCTTGCCATAATATGTCTCCTGGAAAAGTGGCAAAGACAGAAAACATGACAAGATAGTAAATGGATAAACACCACATCTGAGGAGTCAGTTTGATACACATATAGGCAGCAGTCCCACAATTACTGGATAACAGTCACTAAAGATGCCTGTAAATCCCACCCATAATTAGACATTGTTAATAATCTCATTAGAAGCGTCACTTTGGTTCTCACTGACGACACCCAAAGCGGGGCGTTTGTGAGTCTTAACAGACTGTACTGTGCATTGGGGCTCTATTGAGACAGATGCTTCTTTGCCATCTAAGACGTAGGACTGATCGCTACCTAGGGGAGTCAACCCCAGTTAGGTCTGGATTCAAGTTTTACAACAGCTAAAATAAGAACAGCACTTCATGTTTGTCTTGAATACGCACACCAAAGAAAAGCATCCTTTTCTTGAAAAAACAGCTATAAGCAATTTCCGTCAAATGTCCCACAGAGAATCAAACTCAATGTTAGATAGTAGAAACCAGTGCCTGCAACTAGTACTATATCTGAAATGAGGTCTTGTGCACAAGCTGGTATGCAGAGCACCTTTTGAACAGAATGAGATTTTGCTGTTCAGAACTAGAACAAATAAAACGAGTATTTTATTACTATACCAGGAAAATGGAGAGTAGGAGTAGAAAGGACACAGTAAGAAACTGAGTAACATCTGTGCTAGGTTCACTTTTCATACCTTTACAGAAGCTCTCTGAAGTCAGTGCTTTGAGTATAGGCCCACTTAAAATAGAAGTAAAAGGAAAAATTTCTTTAGCTTTATACACTGAAAACTGAACTCTCAGAACTCAGCTTGAATTACCACACAGCTTCAGTACAGTATTTCTCATCAGAAAAGTTTCAAAGCACATTAGAGTTTCAACAGCTTTTCAAGGTCATAAGGGCGATTACAAACACAAATCCCTGCCCCCTCCAATTCCTAATCTCCCACCCTCAAAATCCAATCTAGCTGTATTCCACAGGCTTCAATACATCATTCACTTTCAAAAACTTCATTCACTTGTCTAAGAATCATAGCCTGAAACTACCAGATGTGGTACCAATGCACATTATAGCATGTATTAGAAAACGCTACAATATACATCAGAGGCAACTTCAGACCTGTCTGTATTTATTTGGAGGTGGATTAATAAGCAAGTTGGATACTCTCAAGAATTTAATCTATCCTATGTATAAGAGATTTTTAGCATCACTTAAAAAGTTGCTGTTAGGAATATAATTTCCTACTTCTAGATATGTTGCCTGAAATGTTGAGGGGGGAAATGCTTTTAATTCTTCTGGAAGAAATTTAAAATGTTGGTAAATTGTGCTGGTTTGACTAAAAACAAGTTAATTTTCTTCATGCAGTTAGAAACCTTTCTTTCCATAGCTAGCACAGTCATTATTCGTACTTAGTTAGAGAACAAGAGTTAACAGTCCAGCACAGAGTTAATGTTTTTAATGGCTCTGGTCTGAGAGCCAAGGACATTCTGAGCACTCTGCCCACAGGTGTGAGGCATCTGGGAAGGGGAGCATGGATGGGGCAGAGCTTGACTGACATCCAGACTGATCAATGAGAGTATTCCACCCATTAGCATCATGCTTCAGATTTAAGGAAAGTCAGGATCTTCCAGTCTCTCTCAGGCACATGATCTCTCTCTTTCTCTTGCGTTCTTCTTCACTCTTTTTGTTGGAGCCAGGGGAGTCCAGTTCGATACATTTAGTTTGGCCCTTTGCCATTTTGCAGAGGCCTTTGTGCCTTTCTGCCCTTTTTTCCTCTCTTTGGGATCAGCTGCTTGGGACAAGGTGCTGTTTCCTGGGACTGGCTGCTTGGTGAGGTCAGAGTTCATGAGGATTTGCATTGAGTATCTTTTATTTTATATTATATTTCTATTTTATATATATATTTGCTAGTAGTGTATTAGTATTTTGTTATTTTATTAAACTGTGTTTATGTCAATCCAAGTTTCGCCCTTCCCTTTCAATTCTCTCCCTTATTGGGGGGTGGAGAGGGGGATGAGCGAGCAGCTATCATGGTTTTATTGCTAGCTCAGGTTAAACCACAACATAAATATAAAACTACAATAAAACAAGAGATGGCATTAGTGGAAAATAAATAAAACACAACCTTGGGAAGCCAAGCTACAGTGTGTGATCCCCCCCAGCCCCAAGTTTTATTGAAACTGGCCACAATTCAGAAGTTAACACAGGGACAAATACTTCAGGGATAATCAGGCCCTATGAGTTCTGTGGAAATAAATAGTCAGATCAAGGAGAGACATCCAAACTAGTGCCCCTTGAGGACAAGTGCAGCAGGAGCTCAGCTATGCTACCAAAACCAATTTCTCATAAAGAAAAGCAGGACAGATAGAGTCCCAAACACATGAAAATACTTTCATAGCTCACAATACAGTATACCCAGAAAACCCCACCACAAGACACAAAGCCACAGGAACTCAGGCTTCATAACCTGTTGCTCACACAGCTAGTTTCATTCTTGATTAACTGAAGTAAAACCATGAAAGAACTATTTTCCAGAATTTATTGTAGTTTTAACACCAGTCATTTTCATACACAACTTCAGAACTAGGGACAATAATTTGGGAAGAGATTCAGTTACCAGTTGAGATAAGCAATCCTTACTTTGAGAGCAGCAGGACAATTTCTGCAGTCCAGACAACATCACTTAGGAGGCAAGAGAAGGCAGAATCCCGTCCCTCACATAGCTCAACACCCTTTGCAATGCTCTAAGGTGCCTTTTAGAGACCCAGTCAGTGCATCTACACTAGCACTTTAGTTTGGATTAGGAGTGTACCTTTGAAGTAAATTTGTCTCACCCCACTTACTGTGCTTTGGTTCACATCTCAGAGAAGTTTCTGAATGCATGATCTAGACCTCTCTCAGATAAACCTAAGCCAAAACCCTGTGAAAACACCTAATAACCCAGTAATGTTTAGAGTATACTCAGCCCACAGAACCAGACTACAACTACTGTAAAATAAAACCCCATGAAGCACACATATTGTCAATACTGGGTCTGCCTAACTTATTGCTTCACTCTACAGTCTTCAATTGCAGCATACTGCTTGCTAATGTAAATAAAATCAATGAGGCAGATACTGCTCATTCATTTAAGAGAGTCTCAAGCAGCAGTAACTAAACCCACAGACTTAAGCTGCTAATGCACACCTCACCAGAGCTAAAAAGGAGGGCTGCACTGTGAATTTGAGTGTTCCTTTTCCTGGAGTAACTATAGCAGCCGTGTCTCACCACTCATCCCCTTTTGCTTCCACCCCTTCACAGTCACGAGTATCAAAAGCCAGTGGGATATACCTAAGAAAGTTTGCAGAATAAAGTTTTGGGGAAAAACAACAAACAACCACAACACAACAACAACAAAAAAACAAACACACCACTTACCAACAACAAAATCCAAGATCTACACACTTCATACATCACCAATGTTTACTGGTTTATACAGCTTTTTAAATAACACTGAAAACACAACTCAATAACCCACACCAAAGGCTCCACTGTAGCTGGTGATAGCAAAGGAAGAACAGCATGTGCTAGATAATGCTTTATATTACTTGCACATCAGCTTAACCAACAAAGCTGCCCAGATAAGAGGTTTTTTTGTTTTTGAATAAGCTGACCAACATAATATTCATTGTTTCAGTTTTCTACCTGAATAAAAATATCAGTTCTTTACAAATAGTTTCATCATTTGAGATTTTTCTCTCCAGTCACCAATTTTTATTTTGCTATACAAAATTTAAATACCAGGCAATGAGTTTTAAACAAATAATACCTGGCTTTAGCAGGACAGACCAAAGTGATATTGTATGAATGAATTACAATGAAGTGTTACCTCATCAACAAACCATCGTCATCTTACTTCATTACCTCCTTGATAAAAACAATTAATTCATGTACTAACAACGCAGAGTCATGTTTGGTTTACAATCAGTAAAGGTCAACTCCCTACACTGGGGTGCAGACACAGAAGTAGGATTCTTGAAGACAATATTTTCTGTTAACATGTTAACCCCTTGGAAACTGCAAAGAAAGACCAATGCTTTCCTTTGTGACTTAACTGGAAGTTTGCAACTGTTGACTTGTCATTACCATACACACTGAAGAGCCGCCTAGTTTGAAACATCCTTAAGAGATGTTTTTCTGAGCTGAATTCCTGTTAACTCTTGTGAAAATAGACTTAGAGCATCTAGTTGTACTATTTATTCAAAAGAAAACTCAATGAAAAGGTTATTTCCCATCAAAAATGCAGAGAACCTAGACCGTGAGATAGCAATGTACTAACATCATAAAATGACGCACTGAGGTAATGTTAAGAAGAAACTAATGGTGCATGGAGAAAAACAGTTGTGGCTGACTTGTTTTTCCTAGCAGAACAATACCTGGGCCTGAATAATTTTCTCTTAAATTATAAGAAAGGCTGTTGTCCGTTGAGATACAGGGTTTTCATTTTCATCATTTTCTACATTAAAACATCATTGTGCCTTCTCTCCCAATATAAGTTTTTTTAAGAGCCAAAAGACTAAAGTAACCTACACCCATTAGCAATCCTCAGGTTTCATTGTGCCAATAAATTCTCAAGAAGCTGAGATGAACCTCTCATCTCAAGAAACTGAGTTGAGCTACAGCAGCTCAGTTATTTCTTACCATCTCATGCAAAGCTTTTCAGACCAGTTTTCTTTTTAAGTGACACTCATTCATTCTTGAGAAATTTTATTTGGCTTTAGCACGTGATATAGATATAAATGTGTAAGATATATTTACCAAATTTTAAGCAGTTTGATCAAAGTTTCCCATGCCAGATATCTACCCAGGACTGAAAGACGTCAGTCAGACAGCTGAGGAGTTTGCAACGTCTACTACAGAAAAAGCTTTTACTATCTTTCTGGAAACTCAGCATCCTTGTTCTTTCATCAGGGACACATCTTTCACTGTGCATGCAAACAATCCTTTCTGGGCTTCTATAGTCTGATATTACTTGAATTTGGATGGTTTAAAAAAAATTTAAAAAAAAAAAAAATTAAGAACCTGCAATGACTTGACCAGATTCTGAAATTAAATTCCCTGAAGATTATATGCATACTAGTTATGCTGAAGACCAGGACTAAACAAACCCCTCTTGAAGTTTCATAAAACATTTATCTTGCATTCACACTGCTAATAGACAGCGAGAAGGAAGAAGCCACAGTTCATACCCTATACACCTATAAGCCAAACATTGAAGATAATCAAGCATAAACTGAAGCACACTAACAAACAGGCAAGGTACAAAGATAAGAAAATTTTTTACTTTAACAGTTAGTGAAAGAAATCACCACTGCTCTCCTCCAGTTCACTGAGACCAATATTCAGATCAAATCACTTGGGTTGCTAAAAGGCCCGAGGATCTGAAGTACACTTCATTTTCACAGAGAAGTGAAGAGAAACACTACTGCAGCACTGAATTCAGAGAGAGGAAAAAAGGTGCTACACAAGGTGACAAGAATTAAAAAATATAGCATACTTGATACAATTAAGGTGGTGAGGTGGCAGGCAAAAAGAACTGATATTAGGGGAAAAAAACCCAACTATAGACACGAAGATGTAAATGACTTGTTACAGTAATCGCTCTCCACAATCCACAGGTGGATTCTAGAGCTCCAATTTGTTCACTGAGGCCTTCCCATTCACTTGGAAGAGACTGGGCTTGCAAAAACATGAGGTTAGCTAGCTATCTCCTGGTGCTGTCTGTAAAAGAACAGCTATTTACCTCTTAATAAGCTATAGTAGTAGGGCCTACATGTCCTACTGGACTGATGACCCAAGACACTACTGAATGATCATTTCCATCTTCAGTGTTTTTTGGAAAAAACAAAACAAACAGAAAAACTAGTAAACCAAAACCAACAAAAACCACATCAACAAAAAAACCCTCACACCTCCCTAGGAACATTACGGTAGCATTTAGCTACCATTTGGCATTTAGTTAAGTGCGCTGCAGTTTGCCTCATTCAAGATGGACAGTACCCTCTGAACAACACTGTTCTATGTACAAGCCCATCTCTGGCCGCCGGCTAAAAAAACCCCCTCTGCTCCAAAGAGCAATATTCATTATTATAATACAAATACTTCACAGACACAGATTTTTTTACATCCAATATTAAGAGCGGATTTTACAACCTTTCCTTTTTTGGAGGCAACACATTCATGTAAGAAATATTCACTACTCTCAGTCGCCCACTGAGAGCAGTAGTTCTTCACACTAAGCACATTAAAAGACTATGTTCAACACACAAATTTCACAAGCTTTAATTTCAGTAGTGATGGGTTTACCTTTCTGCAAGACAGAGTCTCAAGTTTAGTAAGTCAGAAGCATACATTAGTGATCACCATTGGAAAAGTATAAGTGAACAACGGTAATTCCACTCCAGAGAAAAGCAGGGAGCTGGCTTATCCAGGATAACTACTATGAGACTGCTCTTTTCCTTCTCTAGTTCCATAACTCACTAAGTTACCCCCTCACAGCTACTGCAAGAAAAGAAAAATGGGGTTTATGCACTCTCTATACAGCCCTTTCCATACTACATTCATTTTGTTTCCCTCATCTTGATGTTATGCGCCTTAATTAAACCAGCATACCCTTTATAACAACTTCCTCTAAACCAGTGCCAAACAAGAGACAAGGGGCTATGTAAATAAGTAACACATACTATCACAAACCTGCACAACATGGAATACACATGTGCAATTTTTCCTCATTTCCACCTGAGCCAAACAGCTTTCCATTCTAAATGCATCACCTTTTCACAGATCTCTGGCCCTCAAATGTTTATGTACCAACCCTCTTTCAAATATAAGCATATGTCCAGAACAAAACACTTCATACCTTCTGGACAAGCGCACTCAGGTAAATTGTTAAGGTATATATAACATGTATAATAAACATATATAATAGACACATTCAAGTCCCTGAGCCCACACATACATGAGGCTTGTCTACACCACACCAAGTGCTTTTATTTAGCTGCTGACTTGTGAATGCCAATATGAATGCTACTTTCAGCAAACGTTTACCGTCAAAGCTAACAGTGGAAGGAACAGAACAAAAACAAAAGCATCTTTAACAGAAACCTGTTGAATATACTGTAGCCTCCTTTAATTTGATAATATTCATAACGGCCACAAATTGCCTCATCTTCATTCACTTTTTTGGCTTCCACTGGCTGTCACAACTATAAAATACTTCTCTCCATATAAAGAACAGCAAAGAATCCCCCACAGTCTCTGGCCTGCTCAGGACACACTTGAAGCCTCAGACCCAGTTACCGTCCCGCTCCCACATCATTTCAACTTTTCATAGCCCCAGCCAAAAATGCTGTCTCCTCTCTCCCTACACAGGCTAGAGTTCCCACTAACTCAGCAATACGAAAACTCCAGTTTCCCTTTTGCACAAATACCATTCCCCTGATACACACATGTATACATAGCCTAAGATAATCTTCACTCTGGATGTGCATAATCCCCACAAACTTATCCTACCCCCCTGCTCAAATGCACACAAACCTTTTGAAGACTCCACCATTCATTCCTACTTCTAAATATCCACCCAAGCTCCCTCACTTTCTTATAACCCATGTCAATCCCTGGAAATTTACCTCCAAGACGAGTGCAATGATGCCCTTATAGACAAAAATTTACACTGCTTGACACCTGTCACAAATATAGATACCTACAGCTCCTCAGGACATACACAGACTTTTCTCTAAACAGCACTATCATGACCCCAACACTTGGCACTTGCTACGCTTTTCCATTTGTACCCCATGGCTCAAACAATAAATATGCAGCCTTTCAATTTCATCACCGCTGAGACACCAATTCACAGCTCCTCATACATTCCCAGGATACTGACTACTTTGCCTGCTGCCTTAGCCCATCTCAGCACACAAGAAATGGGACTCGCTCAGTTGGTGACAGCCAAATCTCTCCCTCAATGTAAGCACCAGACAAACCAACTTATACACAATAAGAACACGCATGCCTTTCTGTCCACATACCATCTCACATTACACACGAAGGTCTCACACATTAAGTCTAACCACACTGGCCACCAAACAAAACAAGCTCAGAACCTTGTAGCAACCTGTTACCACTGTGCCTGTAAGTTGTACATCGGCTTACCACCCAAAGCCTCCCTCCTCCACACCATCTAGAAGCCAGCCAACTTATCGCTGTACTTCTCGCAACACACACAAGATTGTTTACCTAGCACTCCTAAATTCATATGCCCTCATGTACCACTATCCCTAAATACACGTGGTTTCACCCACCATCTGCATCCCCACTGTATAAACATACCCCTCAACCTACTACAGCACACAAAACAACACAGATTTTTCCAGCTGCATCTAGTCCATCAAAATGACTCCCTCCCTTCAACTAACTACAAACCACAGTAAAAACATACCCACTGGGCTGGCAGGGACAGCAAGCTCCAACCTACAAGGCAGAGCTGCCTTCAACTTCTTTCCCCTTCCCCACTGAAGACGCCCAGGCAAGGCCCATCTGCCAGTGACTTCATCCCCTCCGCACACCACCAGCTCGTCACAGGCACTCAGGCCTAACGACAGCCCCTGCCTCCAGCACCAGGGCCTTACCCGCGGCTCGCCACCCCCCACCACCCCACCCCGTCGGTAAACACCGGGCCCCGCCGAAGCACGTGCACAGCCCCGGCCCGCCGCCCGCCCCGAACGCAGCCACTGGCCCGCCGGCACCTCCGGACCGCGCACGGGGCCCTGCCCGCCGGCTCCCCCACCCCACACGCAGCGGCCGCCGGCCCCCCTGCCCCCGGCCCGCCCCGCCGTGCCACACAAGAGGGCGGGCCCGCCGGCCCCCATCCCGGGCTACACCGCGGGGCTCAGCTTCGCCGCCACTTCCTCGCCGTCCCTCCCCCGGGCGCCTGACCCGGTTCCCCCGCCGGGAGCCCGTGTCAGAGCAGCCCCCAGCTCTGTTTTCGCTCCCGCCGGGAAGAGGCGGAGGCCGGGCGCTCCCCGCAGACAGACAGGCAGCAGGCCCTGCCCGCCACCCCTCCGGCCCCACGGAGCAGGCCGGTGCTACCAGCCCCCGCTTCCCACGGCAAGCGCGCAGGCCCTGCCGCTCGGCAACATGCGCGCCCAGGCCCGGTCCAGCCTCTCAGCCCCTTCCCTCTCTCGGACTGGCGCAGACACGGCCCCTTCGCCCATGCCCCACAGCCGGCCCTGACCCCTCTACCTGTCGGCAGACAAGCGCCGGCGTCCCCCGGCGTTCAGGCCCCAGGCGGCCCGGCAGGGCCCGGCCCGGGTGTGGGGGAGCCTGGCTCGGCCTCAGGCGCGGGCCGCCCCGCGCTGGCCNAGCGCGGACATGTTGGGAGCCCCTGTCCCACAGGCCGCCGCTAGGCCCGCCCTCCCCACCGCCCACGTCAGAGCGCTCCGGGAGGGGCGGGCGGGGCACGGCCAACGGCCCCGCCCCCACCGCCCCGCCGCCGTTCCCGCACGGGCCCACGCACGTCTTTCTCAGCTTACTGGCTCGTGCTGCCGTCGCTCATCTCGTCCCGCCCCCTCTCTGTGGCCATTGGCCTTCTGCCGTGCCGATTCTACCGTTCCTCAGTGTCATTGGTCTATCCGTTCGCTGCTCACCCGCCAGCCCCGCCCAAAAGCCTTTTTCTGATTGGGCATTTTCTCTCTGCTTGCCAACTATTGGCTGCGACTCTTGTCAGCCAAGGCGCTGGCGCACGGAATCTTTCTCCGCACTTTTTTTTCACCCGGCCTCGTAGCCTAGCCTGTCAGTGAGCGCCCTTGCCCCTCCCAGCCCCTCTCCCTCTGCAACATCCTTTCCCTCCCGGCGCGGTTTGTCTGCAGGCCATTGGCTCTCAGCGCCCTCACTCCCGCACCCTCTCTCGCCCCGGCCGCTGCTCGCGAAATGGGCGTGAATCGCCCCGTGGATGTCTTCTCCTGATTGGCCGGCGCTTCTGCCAATAAAGCGGGCGCAGAGGAAGGGCCGGCAGAGCCGAAGAGCTCGTCCCAGCCCGCGCTGCGCCCGACACGGTGATTGGCCGCGGGGAGGGCGAAAGGTGCGCGACCTCCCCCTTATCCCACGGGGGGCGGCAAGGGGTACCCGTATGTTCGTGCGATTACATCACCGCCAGCCAATCGGGGAGCGCGGGGTCCGTGGCGGGCGGGGTCTCGCGCCTGCCGCGGTAGCCGCTGCGGCTCACGCGCCCGTGGCGTGAGGCGGGTGGTTGGGCCGCCGCCGGCTCCCGCCTCGGTGGGCGGGGCCGCCATTTTTACCGAACTAGAGGATGAGGCTGCGGTTGTCTCCGTCCTCCGCGTTCCCTTTACGTCGGCAGGGCTCGAACGCCGTGGCCCGCCTCAGGGGACGGGCGCCTCCACCGGGGGTGCCCGAGGGAGTCTCCTTGGAGCGGCGCTTTTCGCCGCCGGGCCCGGGGGGAGGCAGCCGACCACTGCACCGGTGCCGCTGTCAGCGCGCCGCCTGAAAAATGGCAGCAGTTATGAGAGGGCGAGAGTGGCGACTGCTCTCAGCTGTCGGCCCCTCCGGCTCCAGCGATAGCCTCCCCGTGGGAGGCCATAATTAACCCCCACTTGGGCTTGCCTACCCTTTAGCTTCGTTCTTGCCCAGAAACAAAAATGTATTTTCTGGAAGGCACATGAAAATCTGTCTGATGCCTCATAATCGCTTGGTAGTCCCTCATTCAACAGGCTGAAGCCAGCTGGGGTTCTAGCAGTGTGCCCAGGTGGCCAAGAAGGCCAACAGCATCCCAGCTTGTATCAGAAATAGTGTGGCCAGCAGGACCAGAGAAGTGATTGTGCCACTGTACTCGGTGCTGGTGAGGCCCCACCTCCAATTCTTTGTTCAGTTTTGGGCCCCTCATCCTAAGGAAAAACATTGAAGCACTAGAGAGAGTTCAGAGGAGGACAACAGAGCTGGTGAGGGGCCTGGAGCACAAGTCTGATGAGCAGCGGCTGAGGGAACTGGGGCTGTTCAGCTTAGAGAAAATTAGGCTGAGGAGAGGCCTTATCGCTGTCTACAACTACCTGAAAGGAGGTTGTAGCATGGAGGGGGTTGGGCTCTTCTCCCAAGTAGCAAGTGATAGGACAATGGGAAATGGCCTCAAGTTGTGCCAGGGGAGATTTAGATTGGATATTAGGAAAAAAAAGTTCTTCCCAGAAAGGGTTGTCAGGCGTTGAAACAGCCTGCCCAGGGAAGTGGTGGAGTCACCATCCCTGGGCGTGTTTAAAAGGCATTCAGACGAGGTTGTTAGGGACATGGTTTAGTGTTAGAGTTAGGTTATGGTTGGACTCAATGATCCTGAGGGTGTCTTCCAACCAAAATGATTCTATGATTCTCCGGAGAGGGACCCATCCCCTGCCTTGCCCTGCAGCCGTGTGTGGCACTTGTGCTGGCCGTGGTTCGACGCTGAAGTCTTTCCTCACAAGCTAACCGGCACAGAAGTGATGTCCTTGCCTTACGCTCCCAACTTCCCAAACTTTAACGTGCCCCCTGTATGAATGGCTTACAAATTTCCACACTCTTGGTAGCCTGCTGATGCCCTTGTCACACCTGACACTGACGTGTTTCCTCCCCACACGCTGTATGCATCACTGTGAATGAACACTTGCATGCAGCACATGAGATCATAGGTTAAAACACAGTTTATGTTGAATTTTTATTTATCCATCTGTCTATTCTGGACTGTTGGCAAAGGAGTTGGCCCTGAAAACGTGGGAACTTTCCCTTCTGGAGCTGGCGTTTTCTCCCAGTCTTCAACAGAGACACGCTATGGGGTTCTTTTTCCAGGCTCTCCAGAGTTATTTCCACAGTACAGATAATACTGTGCAGCTTTTAGTTCTAAGGTCATCAGCACCACCACTCACATTAGAAAATCCTTGCACGGGGCTCTGGAGGCATTTTGAGCTCAGGTAAGGGATGTGACTGCTGCTCTAAGAGGTGAAGCTTTGCTTTCTGTGGGTTCGAGTGCGACTTCCCCATAACGAGAAGATGGGAAAGGTCACTCCAGCCTGACGGTGCTGCTTCCCACAGCTCTCCACCGGTTGATAGAGTTGATTGAAAACGAAACCCAGATTGCCTCAGCACAGGCACTTGTGAGCAGCTTCAGAAACAGCCAGAAGCCTGAGAGTGAGGTTAGCCTTCTGTCATAGAAAACTTGCTCATAGACAAGCTAATTTGAGTGCCCAGACCCAGCTGCCAATCAACCTAGTTAACTTTGCAGTGTCCACATGATCTGGGACTCAAGATACTTTAATATATCTAGCTATGGATATTTTTTTTTCCCCTCAGACTTGTATCTTGTAGTCGTTTAAACTCAATTCATATATTATTAGAGCAATGACAAATCTGGCTAAAAAATGCTATATAAACTTAATTCAGCCTACATAATTCTTGGACTTTTGAAATAGCTTTTATTTCAAGTGATTCACCAGGAATTTTTGGAGAGCCTGTCACTTTTTAAACTCATGGTAAATCTTGCACAGATTTCAGCAGGTACAGAACTGGGCTGTAATTTTATCAGGTCTCTCTTTACACACTCTGCTTTGTTTCTTGGCTACCTGCCAGAGAGATACCATAGGTAGCATCAAATAATTTTGCTCAGTATGACCAAGGTATACTCAACTGCTACTGACTCCTCCATCAGCCATTCCTCCCACAGCGACTCTTAAAACAAAAATGTACGCAAATATCAAAGGAAATAATGAGTTAATCTTTCAGTTGTCATTCAGACCTTCTGATCCTGCCTTTCTCCTTGCTTCTAGGTTGGACACTTTTGTCATCCTCTTCATTTCACCTTCAGCTCTGACTGCATGCATCATTTTATAACAAATTTAGAAAAATATAAAATACTTCCTTATCACATCACCTCATTACCAGGACAACCTTTACAGAATTGTCTTCCCAAAATAAGAAATACTACCCTACATTATCTCTAATGTAATAAATCATATTGCCTCTTGCTTCCCAAACATGACCTGCTTAAATGTTAGAGATGATTAACTAAAAATCTACACCCTGCACACGAGTCTTTAACCCAGCGTAAACAGCACATTCCTAATCACTAGAAAATGTGCATATCTGGCTGGTTTATGTGGGCTAAAATGAAACACTGGCGTTGCTCAAGAGGTGTGTGTGGCAAGAGGCAAGTGGCAAGTAGCACAGTGACAGGCAGCAGGGGCGGCGGGTGAAGTAATAAGTAGGTGAAATAATGGTTACATGTGGCAATGTGGAGTTAATGGCTAATCTAGGGATTTTGTGCCTTTTCGTGGCTGGCCCCAGCTAAGCTTTGTTTGAGATTACTAAAGCAGGATATTTGTTCGTGAGAATATGTGTGTGTTGGATTGACAGTAAATGTGTGCATGCCTGATAGCATGTGTATTTCTTAATGTGTGCAATGTCCATCTGACTTTTAGTGGTGATGAAAATAACTATGAAATATAGAAATGTTAACTGATAAATGGGAAATAGATTGTACAGGATAAAGGTAATTTGCAAACAGCTTTATTTGGTGCTGCATTTAAGAAGAATTAGTGTGAGTTCCTACCATACAGAGGTTTTAAAATTCCCAGTTTTTTACATTCTGTCATTATTGGTGAGCAGATTTGTCCTTTTAGGAGTAGCTGGTGATGAATGTCAAGAATTAATTTCATGTTCAAATGAATGAGCTGTTAAACAGGTCTTGACAAAATGTCAGTAACTTTGGGAAACTACTCGATCTGACAGGATTTTTACATTAGTATCTCAACGTTTACCCTTGGTTTTGAGCTTTAAAAAAGTTAGCTTTTCATCTGAAGCATGTATCCATCTAGTGTTTTAACTGGCCTTCACACTGCTTTGACCACAAGTGGCAACTGCTCTGGTTTCACAAGAAAACATTCTCAGATATTGAGAATATTCATCAAACGGGAATATTTTTTGTCTGCAAAGCAAACAAGCTCTTTCATTTTCAGCCGAGTAACTTCCCATGGAAATGAATTCACTAAACAGTAGTTAAGTTCTTCACCACTTCCCTGTGTACCCCTTACAGATTACACCATCTATGAAGAAAGGAAGGAAATCACCATAGATAATAAGGTCATATTCATATTAAGAAATTAGTAGAGAAAATTTGGAAAGATTCGTGTAATATTTTGCTTTGGTTTTGCTCAACAAGAGGAAGATTAAATGCTCATACAGCGATGGGGAATAGGAAGAATGTGGGATGAGTGGCAAAGAAAAAGGCAGAGATGCAGAAAAAGGCAAAACCAAAGTAATGTTAATGTGTCAAAATGAAATAACTGAAAAGCGGATATACTATTTCCAGCATTTTTGGGGGAAAAAATGGTGGAATTTCATAAGACAGTTCATGATACCCTCCTTGTGATAAAAGAAAACTCATGGGGTTCCCAACTGCAACACATGGGTTGGAGGGGATTTGCAGTTCAGGAAGCACAAAAGTGAGAATAAAGATGGGTGATAACATTCTATCTTAAGGAAGCAATGTTCTGCAGATAAACCAGCTCATAATTTAGTTGCAGTTTATTTTTGGAAAACATAGTTACAGAGTGTATTGAGAGAAGAGGGCTGTGAGATCATTACTGACCCCTTGGTGGAAGTTTTGGAGACAGCTATTACAGAAAACTCTCTATCATTAAAGAGATGATACTGCTTGAATACAAAGAACCAGTCAGTGAGATTTCAAATTCCTAGTTAATAGTTTGGGGAATACATGCTACTCATAGTTGGGGCCAGACATTCTGGACTGTGGCAGTCAATAAATTCCTCCTCCAAACTGTCACTGAGCCTTTAAGAAGTAAAGCTTTTGGATGGTTCAAGAATACGCTCCCAAAGGCCTGCCTGTAGATAATAACCTTGGAGTAGGTGATCACAAGTTGTGTGACGAAAGGTAGGAGTGAAAGAAAGTAGAACATTCTCAATTTCAGGAAGGCAAACTGTGATAGATGAAGGTACCCAGCAATAAAATCAGTTTTTATAATGAAAATAGAAATTTGAATGTGGAAGAAGCCTTAGGTATCTTGATAACAAAAGGTAACAAAAATTGCTAATTCCATTGGGATCCTGTATCTCACTCAAGGCAGAAAGGTTTATGGGTAGGGGCTTACAAGGCATTCCTTACAAGGAAGACAAGTGGCATCAAGAGAAAGGTAAGAATTATAAGCAGAGAGCATATAACAAAACAGAAAAAAAAAAAAAAAAANAAAAAAAAAAAAAAAAAGCCTGGTTCAGGAAAGATCTCAATAAATGTGAGAATGAAAGGAGAATTTATCTGGAAAATCAGGTCAGTTTAGACCTTGCATATGATATTTGGAAAACCAGCAAGATATTATCCAGCTACGACATAACATTGTAAGAAAGAAGTGATGTCACTTTCCAGTGAGGAAGAACTGGGGTTTAGAGATAGTCTACATGTGATTTTAAAACTAAAGGCATGTTTTGTCTGTATTTTCAGTAAAGATGGTGATGTTGAAAACAGGGTTAGAGAGCAGGATGGCTAATAGCTAGGAGAGAAAGGAAATTACTAGTATTGCATATAAGATGAAAATAAAACACAGTCTTCAGCCTCTGGGCAGAAAGAACAAATAATACCCATTCCAGAAGTCAGAAAAGTGTCAAATTAAATAACTTGTCTCATAGTAAGCTTTTTAAAGTAATATAGTAGAAAATGAGAAAGAGTAATGTTTGTTTACAAAAGGTGGACCATACCAGATTAACCTAATATCTTTCTTTCATAATATCATTCAACTTCTAGAGAAAGGAGGAGGTGATAGGAATTAGCAGAGCAGTACCAGAAGCTAATGGAGGCGATGGACTATCCATATAGTATAAAGCAATATCAGAGGTGAAGTACCTGAGTAAAGGTTGTTCTCTTTCTCCTCCCTGCCCCTGCCCCAAGATCAATTTTGGGCTTAAACCTATTAGAAATTTTCCTTAAGGACAGTGACAGAAGGTAGTGGGAAATAAATTTGTAAATGACCCAGTGCTCAGTGGTACCAACAGTAAGGAGAACTAGGAAACCATACACAATTCGTCTGATGGAGAAATAGAAATGCAGTTAACATCAAGAGTCTAAAGTGAGACCTTTGGGGATTAATATCAGGAATTTCCTCTAGCAGCTGGGAGCTCATCACTTCAAAAAGATGCTGAAGAAGGACAGAATATTCTAGTTTATCACAGCATGATATGAAATGCCATGCAGTTTCAGCACTAGAAAGACAAATGCAATCTTAAGCATGGCTGGGCAACAGGTTAAGTGCCCTCACACAGGCACTTAATTGGCAGTGTGGAAGTACTTACTCAGAGCTCCACACAGGAAGCCATGAGCTGGCTTTGAGATGTAACAAACTGAAGGGGTTGATGTGCCGTGATTATTTCTGTTGCTTTCATTTGGGCTTTGTTCGTGTCGTTAAATTGGGTAGGGACAGCCAGCCACAAGCTGTCAAGCCAGTTTGTAATTAAGCCGTGACTTAGCATGGCTTAATAAGTTACTACTCCACAGACAAGCTGTAATAACTGCCTGTGTATGCGCCTAGCTTGTCCAGCTGCTGAAGTAAAATGTGTTAGTTTAAGCTACTGTAAACTGCTACGGCATCCTAGCTGATAAGCAATAATTTGCTTTGGTAACCCAGTCACTCATGAGCATACATTCACACTTTTTCTCCATGCTACTAGGACTCTCAGAACTCAATGCATTATTGTAAGTAGCATGGGAGATACACTAGAAGTGTTAGTTTTGTTTGCTTCTTGCTGAGATGTCTCCTCTTGCAGTCCAAAATCTTGCTAAAAAATTTACTTTGATGTTAGAATACCAATTTTTGCTTAGACTTGTCTCACCCATCATCCCTAATGTGTCATCATCATTATTGCTGCCCTGGTTTGTTCTTCACTATCTGGACTTCAGATTACTTTTTCTACCCTTTGACTGAAGTATTTTAAGAGAGCTTAAAATGTTTTAAGAGAGCTTAAAATGCTTTAAGAGAGTTCAAAAGCTTAAGCATAATGAACTGGATTGTACTTACATTCTTATCTTTAAAGCCTGTGTTATGTTCTTATCATCTTTTAAGCTTATGTTATTGAACAAGTCAATCAAGTTTCGCTAGCAAGCTTGCTTTTAGACTCCATAAAACAGACAATTTCTGGTAACAACATCCTCTCAATTTTTAAACACGTTTCAAATGCTGTATAGATACAATGTCATATAGTACCAACCATTTTAATGAAAATTCACAAATAAGCATGAGATTCAAAAAGAAGAGAAATCTGGATACATTATAATTGAAATCTGCAGCTATTAATCAAGATATATTACTGCCGATACAACTTCCTTGCTACCTTTTCCTGTCCACTTCTGTCCTAAGCATGTCTCTAATAGTAATGTAGTGAAAAGTTAGTAGCTTCCTACTTAATCTTTGTGATATTTTCCTAGTTCATATGGAAGTATCATGACTGTTAATTCATTATTTTACCCTTCCTTAATGTAACTATGAGAAGTAATTGCCTGGGAGAGTGGCAAAGGTTGCTTCCTAAAATCAGTGACACTTTAAAAGTACTTTCCCGCATTTCCATTCACTATAATCTCTTTTTTTCCCCCCATTGTTGAGGGAGAACAACAGCTTGAGAGCCCCAGCAAGAGAGGGGACTTGTAACACAGATCGTTCTCATCTATCCATGGGTAAGAGAAGCTGCCTAGAATAGGGCAACACATCAGGCAGAAGCAATCTGATCTGTGTGAGTGGTTTGTATTATTTGAGGATGTTTCTGGTGAGGGCATTCTGTTAAGATCAGCCAAGATGTTAGACTGGAATAGATGTGACTCGTCATCCTTCTGAGGGGAAAAACAGCAGCAACCAAAGTCTGCACAGCATGAAGCATTGCCCTAACACACACGTGAAATATTAATGATGAGCAAAGTGAATCTTGAGAAGATTTTGCCTTTTTTTTTTCCTCCAAAGGCTGAGGGGGGCAAATATTTTGTTCTGACAGAAACTTCATGCATGTCCAATAGGTGAGTGAACCTTTTCTCAAAGAAACAAACTGCAGCAGGGGCTGTTGATTAATTTGTAGATGCATGCAACTGATGAATACCAGTTTAACTAGAAAGGAAAGGTGGCAAGAAATCAAACAAACAAAGAAACATAAGCCCACCACAAGGAAAGGGTCACTGTTTCTCTAAAATCCTGTAGTGTCTGAGAGTGCGCTCTGGTATTGGTCCCAGTAGTGCACAACCCCAGAAGAAGCGGCCCAGCAGGCTAGAGCTGCAGACGTGACTGGTTGTGAACTTGCTAATGGAAACTCTTGGTGGTGACTCAGTCCAAGAGCCTCCAATAGCAAACCCATCTGGTAAGATCATCAGGCTGCACACCAGCTTGCTGGGATGGAAAGCTAATACGTCTCATTGGCCAGAGGGATAACACTGGCTCCAAATGGAGCCCCTCACTAAGTTGCTACAAACAAAACAAAGCAAAACCAACCAAACACCCCACCCCCAACCAAACAAAAAGTTAATTCTTCCTTCTCTGCATTTCTGTAGGGTGGTTTGATAGGTGCTATCCCTGACCATCAAAGTGGCATATGTCAGTCACATTGTAGCCATTTCGATTTTGAGCTCTGAGCAAAGTGCTTAGCCTTCTGCATGGTAAATCCAGGTACGTTCCCTGCATTGTTTTGCAGTATCCATTGTTCAAAAATTAACATTTTTAATGTTAAAACATACAAGCATGTAATGAATCTTCACAAAGAAAAGCAAAGCAGAATGTAGGCCAGGTTCCATGTTGTTATTTATTAAGGATTTTTTTGCAATTAATAGAGTTTTGTTGTTTGGTTTGGGTTGGTTTTTGTGGTGGTGGTGGTGTTTTTCCGATTACATGATAACAGACAGAACAACTGTTTTAAGGTAAATATGTTGCATTTAGTTTTGAAAGTATTGTTAAATCCTTCTTTGTCTAGTTATCAAATCCTTCCTAAAAAAAGAAAACGTGTGTGTTGCTTGCTAGCATATCCACATGGAGATTATTAATGACAAGGGTATTAATTTATATAAGCTTCTAGAAATTATATTAGTGTCTGGACAGAAGAAAAAAACCACAACACAACTCAGATACATTCTTGCCATGGTGACCTACGAGAGAACTGTCACAACAGAAGCTGCTGTTGCCACTACAATTTCCAGAGCTCTTGCTGTTCGTGTTGCTGCTGAAGAGAAAATCCACTGCCCTTTGCTGCACTTAATGCTCAGTAAGATCAGATTGCAGCTTAAAGATAATGTTCACACTTTACTGTACATCAGTATCAAAGAGAAAACGAGATGATCAAAATATGCCAACTGTAATAATAGTGTCAACATTAAGTATGCCGTGTACTTCTTTCGAGGTACCGAGTGCTCTGACTCCCTCCTGTTTCAGCAGAGGGAAACCAGCATCATGATCGCAGCCTTTGGGCTCAGCTCTGCTCAAGCCAGAGCGCTGCTCGTCTTGATAGGAGCACCAGTCAGGGGTCCTGATTTCAGCTGAGAGTTAATTTTCTTCCTAGTAGCTAGCTTTTGGATTTGTGCTGACAACAGTGTGGATAAGACAAGGATGTTTAAGTTACTGCTGAGCTGTGCTTACACAGAGTCAAGGCCTTTTCTGCTTCCCACAACAACCCACCATCCCACCCATCTTGTGCTGGGCGTGTACAAGAAGTTGGGAAGAAACATGGCCAGGACAGCTGACCCCAATGGACCAAAAGGATATTCCATACCACATGACATCGTGTTCAGCATATAAAGCTGAGGGGAGAAGAAGGAAAAGGAGGAGTTCGGAGCTGAAATGTTAAAGTGTTTTGTCTTCCCAAGTAACCATTACACGTGATGGAGCCTGACTTTCCTGGAAGTGCCTGGGCACCTGCCTGCCAATGAGAAGCAGTGAATAATGAATTCCTTGTTTTGCCTTTATCTCAACTCACAAGTCTTCTCACTTTCACCATTCTCATTCTCTCACCCATTCCACCGAGGGGGAGCGAGCCAGCGGCTGCATGGTGCTTAGTTACTGGCTGGGGTTAAACCACAATACCAGTTGAGCAGCAGAGGATTGAGCCCCCTCAAATGAAAAATAAAATCTGATGGTGTTTTTGAAACACAAAAATAAATTAGTGCTTGCAGTTATCAGAGGAAAAATATAAAATAAAATTGGGCATGTTGTCTCACTGCACGATGAACGTAATGAACTCTCTTCCCACACTCCACCGAAGGACTGCCAGTTAAAAGAAGCATGTTGCAAAGGTGCCTTTTTGCCAACAGAACCACTAAGTCAGGGAAATGTGTAAAGCTTGCCTTTTTAACATGGTATCTGTTGCCCAACTAAAGTGTATTTCAACAGATCAGAAAAGTTTTTCTAACTTCGAAGATAATCTAAAGCTAGCAACAAAATAACGTGAGATTGTTAATGTGGATGTTCAACTCCAGAGATATGAGCAGTTTCATGAATTTCACATGCTGCAGTCCTAAAATGAAACAAAACCAACAAAGTCTTAGTGATAGGACTTGACATTTTAAAAGCAGTATTTCTGGAAGTGAAAGGGCCCCCAGAAGATCTCTGATTAGCTTGCTCACTACCAAGAAACTCTGGAATAAATAACTCAGAGAAACTGCTGGAATATCTATAATTAACTATGGCTAAGGGAATTAGAGTTGGAAGTTACTATGATAGTAGGGAAGCCTCTGATATGATAAAGTGAGGAAGCAAAAGGAATTAAAATTATTTGAGAAAATGCTCCAAATCCTCAGCTGATCATCATTATTAGTGGCATCGTTTGTGCGAACCCTATGAATCAAGTAATTTTTCATAAGCTGCAGGTCAGGGTCTAATGCACAGTTGATAGTTTTATTGTATGTAATTTATAAGATCTTAAAAAGTCAGGAAAAAAGGTTCTTAATAGATGTTGTGCTATCTGGAAAATGGAGACCCAAATCAAATTGTAATTCAACTGACTTTCTAAGCAAGAATTTAAATCTAAGTTTGGAAATCAGCGAATCAAAGGATCACTGCATATCAGAGACAGTTCAGTGTGAGACAAGCATTAACATATTTCATTTGCATTCATCTATATAGCTCAGGTTGACCAAAACTACCACACAATATATAAGAATTTTCTCTAAATTGGAGGGAGCAATGGAAGGGAGATGGTCCAAAGAAATGNTGTTGAAATGTTGAGGTTTATCCTCCCCTGCAATGAGAGTAGTCCCTTATACTTTGGGCAGAAGCAGGCAAAAACCCAACCAAGAAGTACATCCTGAAGCAGCAGTTCTACTGGCTTCTTGGCTCCCAGGGGCAAGCTGTGACTGTCAGAAGAAGGTACAGACTGAAATTAGATTTTCTTGTTTCTATGCTTTTTGTTTGTGTGTTTAAGTTTGTTTCCACTTCGTGATCAGAAACTTAACCCTTGCTTAGCTAGTATAATCTTTTTTCCTCATTTAACTTTGCCTGGTAATAACAGTGATTTCAAGTAACTGTGGCGAGCACAAGGCACATTATTTCTGCAAAAGCATCAAGGACTAATAAATGAGTTGGCACACATACCATTAGGATACCCACAACCTCGGAGAAAGTTGAGAAACGAAGGCATTTCTTAACAAATAGCAGGAGTCAGTGTTACACTACAGGAAGAAGTCTTCCCAGTGTGGCATTCATTGCACATGAGACTGCACAACTGCAGGTGCCCAGCTGAGATTAAATCTCTTGGAGGTTACACAGAGATCTCTGACACTACCGAGGATGTAACGTATTGCAGGGAAGGAGGGATGAGGTAGAAGAACAGGTGGAACTCCAAGACAGTCAAGCATGAGTGCCATGGTGAGCCACAGAGAGTATTGACTACCAGGATAAGCCAAGTGAATATCTTACATCTAGAAAAAAGATTCAAGAAATGTAAATATGACATCATTTTGGAATGGAATGTAAGAACAGCAAAATTCCAAAACCTGGAACAGAAAGAATGACAGAAGACTTTGGAGAGCACTACTGTGCAAAGCTCTTTAATGATAACAGGCTCAGCTTTTTCATAAAGTGTTTGAAAAAAAAAAAAGAAAGAAAAAAGTTGAGAGGCTCCATACATGAATTGTAGTAAGTGCAAAGGTAAATACATAGTAGACACTGCCAAACACACTGCTGGCACTGTCATATCACACGGGAATACTTAAAACTGGATGCCAGCAGTGTATAAGTTATAGTGATACAGAAAACCTCAGTACCAGTTTATTCAGAGAGAGAGGGACCTTTGCATATAGGCTTTGCAATGGTGTATGTTTATCTAAGGTAGGCCAGTGTGAGCTGAAACTCCATAAACTGATTATTTGCATTGTGAGATGGGGCTTGGGAATTTTCACTCCTTGAAAAATATGTTACATTTTCAATTATTAGCATGTTGCTATTACTATTTTGGGGGTTGTTTGGGTTTTTTTCTTTTGGCCAATTGGGAGTGAAAGAAAGGAAGATACAGGATTTGAAGAGACATCAAAAAGAGCAGGGGCATTCAGTTTCCAGTGGCTATGAGTTCCAGGTTTATTTATTCAGTCTGTGACCCTCTGGAATAGGCTGTAGGCAAGATAACTAGCTCTGGTAGTGGCACTAGCCTACTTCTTATCACCATTCCTTCCAGAGGCCCTTTCCCTGCCCAGCAATAAAACAAGGGAAGGACCAGAGCCCCTTGAGAAAGAGAGCTTTTAGAAATGAGCTACTGTCAGAACAATTAATCCAGTAATCACTCTCTTCTCCTCACAAGTCTGTGGTACTGCTTGGAAAGAAGGAGACCAACCTCGAGCTGTCTGAATTATGTGGCAATACTAATGTACTCCCAGCTGCTCTATTTCTTTGGCACTCATCTCTTCAGGGTGGGAAACGTGCTGCAAGCAACCTGTTGTATGTATTGAGTAATTATGGCACTTTCAGGAAATTGCCATGTCCTGCAGCAAAGGCTGGACTGCAGTACACGGCCCTCTCCTGTCACTGGAGAAAGGTGTAGCATCTCCAAAGTGGGCATCTCTGCCACAGAGCATCTGACAGGAGGTAGGAGAGCAGAGTCCTTCGTGCATGCCTGTTTGACAGAAATCATGGACAATCTCAGATAAAATGTAGACTGTGACTGGCAGTGTAACAAGAGAAGGAACATTAATAGGCAGAACATACAGGGACTGAGGCAGAAACACATATTTCAGCTCCTGTTCAAACCTTGTCACACAGCTGTGTGGTTCTCCTTGTATCATGCCCCATTACATATAGAATCTTAGTGACCTCTGAGGGTTGAAGTAACAAAAAGAAGTTATTCTCTATTTTCAAGCACATTTAACTCAAACCACAAAACCAACAACTTCTGAATTCTAGTGACAGAATTACAAGAAAGCCCCGTGTGAACAATGATGCGGTCAGGAAGGCAAGACTAAAGACTTGAAGTCTGGGATTTTTATTTTCCAGAAGCAAAACAAAGGACTGTACGCCCAAAGTACAAGGAAGTCAGTGAAGCAGAAACCACAGGGGATGAAGTGTCCACTCATCCAGCACTTTCAGACTTAGAGGGCAGGGCAATTTACTGAATCCCAGAGATGAGAAGACAGAATCATAGTGAAACTCATGCAGATTAGGAGTCATGCCTGACTGACTGCAGGAGCATGAGAAGTAAAACACACAGCCCCAAAACACTGTCAAAGCTGACATATTTCTGAGAAATTACATAAATTCCCAGAGAAAGAAAGAAGGGCGTGCAGCCTGGGGGCATCAACTGGTCTTGCAGATTATCAGAAAGGTGGAGAAAAGTCGAGAGACCTCGATCAATTTACTGAAGCATTTGATGCTGTTTCTTTTGGGAGAAGAGGCATGCATCTCATTTTCTGTTGCTTGAATATTCATAAATCATTTGTCAGAAGAGTTTAAAAAGCAAATCATGCAGGAGTAGTCCAAGCAAAATACTTTTTTCTCTCCCTTAGTCTTTGTGTGGAGGGGAAAGAAACCTGGGCTGAGGATGAGACTGTCATAAATCCTGATTTAAAAAATATATGAGTCTGTATCAAAGACTATGTGGTTGAAAAGAAGCATGTATTTGGTTCCACGAGAGAATATCACTGGCATTCGTCTCTTCAGTCGCTGCAGCTTGTACTGTAACAACAAAAATTACTTTTCAGGCTGCCACATCACATGAGATTTTAACCAGAACTCGGAGAGAGAAAAATAATTGGACTGATCATATTCCCATTAAAGTCTACCATACAATTCCTATTTATTTCCGAAAAAGAAAAATCATTCTGAATGTATTTGTAATAGCATTTAAAGAATTGCCTTCACATCTAGTTTTATGGCATTTAATTCTGTTGACTTCAGTAGGGTAGTATATGATTTTCAGTCTTAAAAATAAAACTAGAATCAGGTCAATTTGTCTCTTTATTAATTATTCATTGCCTAAGCCTAGGGACTGATTGCTGTTGAGGCCTGTACACACGGCTGCTGAAGCCATAGCAAAAAGGCAGTTATTATGCATTAGGCCTTTAGGTCCATAGTTTCAGTAAATTATCACTGCTTCTATATTCCTGCAGTGTTTTCAGACAGACCTCCCTATTTGGAAAGTACAGTTGCACTTATCCACATTATTTTAAAAATTTATTTCAAAGGATTCTGCAAAACATAATCCGAACACACATTTAATAAGACATAAATACAAATTAAGGCAACCATTGAAGAAGCGTATCTGTCTCTGTATTTAAAGCCCACTAAATTAAATTTTAAAGAATTTACTCAGACTGGAAATCATATCACTGTGTGTGGGCATAGAAGAAGGTTCAGTAAATTCTGGCTCGGTGGGTGAGTCAGCATGAGTCATCAGCAGACATACCATCCTACGGTTATATGAATCCACAAGGTACATTTAGAAACACTTCACAGTAACAAAATAATGCCATCTTCCTGCTTTTTGTCTAGATGACATCAATGACAGGCCCAGCTTCCCTAAAATATTGTAGGTGTTCTAAGCTTAACATGGGAAGTTAAAAAAAAAAAATCCCTCTTTATTTTGGTATTTTCATGAAGCAAAGCTAACAAATATGAAAAGTTTTTAGGCAAGCTTCACATCACTAATAAAATCGTTTGCATAGTTGCATTACATTGACAGACAACTGAGCAACATCTACTTTTCAGGTGGATTTCTTATTACTAGACTGAAACATGGGGAGCTTCTTTTCGTCTCTTCCAATTTTAGTTGTTTCCATCAGTCAAAACTTATAATAATGTATTATAATAAGATGCTATGAGAAACGAAGTTCTTTAGTTGACATCATCAACTGTTTCATCAGCAAAATGGTGTCATTTTTCTTCAGAAAGGCTTTTTAATTGTAGCATCTTATTGAAAGAGTCTGAATGCAATGTAGATGAGCATTTGTAAGGCTGAAACTCTTCCTGCTTTCTCCTCTTCCGCTTTTCTTAATTTCCGTGGAAAAGTTAAATTGTTTACTTTTTATATTTTGTTTTCCTCTAAAATGGATTTAATTATCTTCCAGCATATCATTCCATATGCAAGATACAATTAACCAGCATGGTCCAAATTGTACAGCTACACAGGAAATGCATTTTTCACTAATTCTTGTATTACTTTCAGGAGCTCCAATATTTACTTTTGCTTTAGTTTTGCTAAAGGTAAGGAAAATTTCACAAGTAATATGGATACGCTTACAATCTAGCAAACAGGCTAGGACTGCTCATGGGCATAAACATACACATATGTCCTGCATATACATACACAGCTGTTTGGCTGACTGGCCACCTCACAGCCCAGTCTAGAAATCAAATTCGTGGCCATGATTAGTCACCCACTTGGTCCCACTTATTACAGTGATGCCACAGAGATGCAGCCAGATTCACATCCACTAATCCAGTTACAAACTAGAGGCCCTGGTTCTATCAAATATGTCAAAATCCATGTAAATAGAAATGGCTTAACCCCTTCTTTTAGGCTGCAGACTCATTTCCCTGCTCTCCCTACAGCATGGCAAATGCATTCTGAATTTGTCCTCTCATTATTCTCAAGGAGAGGATGTTTCCTGGATTTACTCCTAGCTATTATGTTTTGTTTTCCTAATAAATTAATTTCTCACGTAAGTTGTCTCTATATCACCTCCTTAGTATTTCAGGCAATTATTAATAATAGTGCCCTTCATTTGCTATTGCTACATGCAAGTAGTCTTAGTAAAAACTTCTGTTGTTTCATGTTGGGTTTTTTTGTTGTCATGGGGATTTGGGGAGGGCGGGGGTGCTGTTATTGCTCTTTTTAAAAATTATTTTTATTCTGTGAATTATATATTAACTCTTATCCACCGAGTTAAGAGGGTACACTTGCTTGCACTGCTACTGCTACCTCTACCTATTTTTGTGGAGGCATTAACCATGGTTAGGTCTTGATCTATTGGTCTGGGCCCTTCGTCTGGATGAGGAAACACCAGTTTTGTGAATCTTGTTGAACTGAGGAGTGCAACATGGTCATTACGACAGGTAACATTAGGCACACCTTGTGAAAGAGCATAAGTCACTTGAAAGCTTTGCAAGAAGCTCTGAGGGCAAAGTGTTTTGTGAGTGTTGGAGGCACCTTAATGCTGGATTTAGGCTTCCAGTCTTTAAGTGCAACCACATTTAGCAAACGTCCCTGCTGTTTACTCACTGGGCGATCAGGGTTACCATTTCCCCACACACAGCCCAAAGATTTCAGCACTTAACCCAAGGTGTAAATAAAATCAGTGAGCAAGATGGCTCTTACTGATAGCTAACATGTTGCAAAACATGCGCACAAAGTCAGAAATACTTTTGTTCAACCATGTTTGCTCAATAATAGTATTCAGTAATAGCTTTACTTCAAATATTTAACTCAAAGTCAAATCTTGTTCAACACTGCTGCTTTTTGACTGTAAACAGTGGAGAATGGAAAGCATTTTCTGCAGAAAAACTCATTACTGTAGATACATATGCAATACACGCTTATGTGCCTACACATACTTATCTTTTTGGAGTATATTCTCTGCATTTAGTCTTTCCACATAAAGTAAATATTTAATATGCTTTGTATATTTTAAGCTGTATTTTATACAAAAAATTTAAAGTAGTGTCTATTTTAGAAAACTCGTTATCAAATGTTGCTGGAAGCAGCAGTCAGTCTTCTGATGTATTGCTCTTTCTTCACTATTCCCTATGATTAAAGTGTGTTGATGAACATTAGCTTAAATTATTTTAAAAATGAGGTGAATTCCCAATTTCCTTATGTTTTGTGTCACCTACTGAAATTCACATTTCCTGTAATTTGGCTGGAGTTTTTTTCCAAACTTCCTATGAGTAGTGGATATCCACTGTGGTAACCGTATGACAGCTTCACAACAAAGGGTTTGTCAAAGATGATTTAATACTTGGCTGCAGTAGATGACATACCAAGCAATAATTCTTGAGTTACCTTTAAGGGAGGATTCCTCTTCCAGCAGAGGCCATCAGAGCCTGAAAGAGGTACATGGAATTTCCTTCTTTTTTACCACAAGTTCTCCCAGAAGAAACCTTAAAACTGAAGTTCACCAACTCATACCTAAAAACTTCCAGTCAGACCTACAAAGATGGAGGCCCTATAAGTAGTAGAAACATAGAATCATTTCAGTTGGAAGAGACCCTTAAGGTCGAGCCCAACCATAACCTAAATCTAGCACTTAACCATGGTCTTAAGAGTCTCATCCACACATCTTTTAAACACCTCCAGGAATTATGATTGCATGATGATTGTACCACTTCCCTGGGCAGCCTGTTCCAGTGCTTTACAACCTTTTCCATGAAGAAATGTTTCCTCATATCCAATCTGAACTTTCCCTGGCGCAACCTGAGGCCATTTCCTCTCATCCTAATCTAGTGAGCAGGCCCACAACAGGAAAAACCACAGGTGCTTTTACCTCCTTTCCACCCTTCAATGCTTTCAGGTGCATTTAAAAACAAATTTCTCTGCCATGTGAAAGGGCCCCGGTTCCTGCTCAACCTCCTACCTGGGCAGTGGAAGCTGGAGGCTCCCAACTACTCTGGCAGCTTCTGCTCCCCCCTGTTTGGGCTGTCTGAAGGGGTGGGGTGGGTTCGTGTTCAAGTCTTTGGTGTGTCTTGGGGTTGGGGCTGCTACTCACTTCAGCTACAGCCATTGAACAAGCATCTAAAAAATATTTAGGTACCTCAGTCCCCTTGAGACCTCACATAGGGCTCTCAATGAGGTAATTCCAGCCCTCATGACTGGGTAACTGGATGACATCACAAGTCTTCAGGAGGGCCTATTTTGAGGGTTTGGGATACTTATTCTTTAAGTTCTGAATAGCCCCTGTAGTACTCTACGTAGTGCTGATTTTCTGATTTAAGTTATTCCTGAATTGACTTATGATATCACTCTCTGTCTGAATAGACAGTGAACGAATTCAGCTGAAGAAATATGTCATCATTCTGCATCCCTGTATTGTGTCCTTGCTGGAAAGGGACTAGTAAAGGCTTTTTCTATTCTAGCAACCAGTGGATTTCCTAAGATGAAACTGCTGCATAATCTTGATCATTTTCCAGTATGCTGCTTCATTTATTGTAATTTAGAGCATCATTTTCATGCCTGTAGCATTTAGGTAATCACTAGCTAAGAGTCACTGACAGTATCAAACATCCAGCTCTGCCACGGAGACCTGCTGCTACGTTTTCCAGTTTTGATAAATTGGATGTCAAGATCAGGTACAAGTGTTGATGTTTCAAATAAAGGAAAGAGAGGAAGTGTAAGAGAGAATGAACACAAGAGGGAAAGGAAGGAACGAAGGAATCAAACTCTGGAGAAAAAGACTGGGCTATGTTTTTCATTAATTTGTTACGTAAAATAGCTGTTTAAACACTCATACAAATTGTTATTTTTCAGCAACCTTTAATTTTCCTACTTGTTTGACAGAAAGTCAAATAACATTTCTAAAAGCAAAAATGAAACATGACAGAATCAAACTAAGCTTGTTCATTGACAGCGACCTTTATACTTTGGCAATATTTAATATCACTTCTAGGTTTTTTTCACAAATATAAAGACTATATAAAACGCAGGAGTGGGGAATCTGACAGTATTTTACACATCTGTATGTATATTTGTGGACTGCATGCATATACATACATTTATGTAATTCTGATTTTAAAAAATCACAACTTTGACTTAGAACTAGTCAATACTACCTGAGTTAATTGACACACGTTATTTTCCCCCTTAAACTTAGGAATGTAGGCACTGCTTAGCCCAGGCTGCTGCAGCTACGGGCAGAGAGAGTGGAGGGTGGGGGTGGCTGGTGCTGGGACATGGACATGAGAGACAGAAAGGCTGGAGATGTGAGGGTGATGACTAGGTCCGTGAGCATAGCTGTAAATAAAAATCAGCTAAAATCAGCCTGTTCTTTCATTTTCTCTTTTTGCACACTAATATGTGTGTGTAGACTGACTGTGAGCAATGTTAGTGCCTGAAAAAAAACCCCAAAAACCTGTGTGAGTGGCTTAGCTAGCTTTTACTGGGCAGGAAGGTGGGAGGCAGTGAGGAGGCAGCAGATTTTACGTGCTTAGGCAAAAACCATGTCAAACGGGAGCGTGTAAAAGCTGCTGGGTGTCACAGTGTATAGTGCTGAGCCAACACTGTTCCGCTCTCTGAACTGACTGATGAGCGGATTTGACATCTAGCAACTCCAGTCACGGCACACGATGTGCAATTTTGGAGGAAAAAAAAATCCAACGGGAGCAGGGGAAGAGGGAATTCTGGCTACTCAGCATGGTCAGGATAAGGCTGGCTCCGGCTCAAAGCCACAGCTCTGGTCTTCTCCCAGGGACAGTCGGACATGGAATTGCTCTGCGCTATGGGCACCATCATTCCTTAGATCAGGGGTGTCAAATACTTTTCACCAGGGTCCACATCAGCCTCGTGGTTGCCTTCAAAGGGCCGAATGTAATTTTAGGGCTGTATAAATGTAGGAGTAGTTACGTTTATATAGCCCTAAATTTACATTCAGCCCTTCGAAGGCAACCGCGAGGCTGACGTGGCCCTGGGTGAAAATGAGTTTGACATCCTTGCTTTGGACGTTACTAGTGGTGCAAACCAGTTAATGGAAGGCTTGCAGGTGCTACAGTTTTTGCACAGAAAGCATGAGGGCACGGGAAAACAGAACAAGAGGGTGTTTGTGTTGCTTGTGGGCAGCGGGTAGGTTGGAGCAAAGAGGAGGGTGGGGTGGCAGAACTTGCTCGCAGGGCTGTTCTTTATGGTGCTGCTGGAGCTGAGCAACCCTGCGGCTTCCCCGGAGCGTGGCCGGGCACGTGGTCGCCCGCTGAGCCCTGCTGTGCTGGGAGCCCAGGACGGAGTGGGCAGCCCCGGAGCAGACCCGGGCTGTGGGCTCTCAAGGAAGTGCTGCCAGAAGACATTGAAGTGGAAACCAACGCATGTAAAACTGCTTAATTATACAGTGCTTAATTATATATATTATATCTAAATATAGAGAAAGATGAGTAGGAGTAGCCCATATAAGTAAGTTGCCTGCAAAGTAAAAAATTCACGAAGTTTAAGGTTAGGGTTAGAGATAGGGCTTAAGGTTAGGGGTTAGGGTTAGGGGTTAGGGTTAGGGTTATGGTTAGATTCCTACAGTTGGGTAAGTGAATTTTATCTTACATTTTTGTTTCTTCTTTTTCTTTTTTTGGAAATCCAAAAAGCTCCTCTTGTAACTTCGCATAGCTGCCGACTTGTTGAGGGTAATGCTGCTAACTATGTTGCCAAGCGAAGTCCTCCCAAAAGACTGAAACCTCTGGGCTTTATTTCTTTTCACATCACTGATTCATCACTTGCTTTCCTCCCTCAAGATTTACAGTATGTCAGGACCTGACTGGAGCAGCTGTCTGTCATATTTCCAGTTAATCAATGACCTACTTTATTATTACATTTAAAGCATGGGCTCAAAGAGAGGCTTTTTGCATCGAGTGAAGATCTGATCAATAACTGGCATGAAGGACATGGCAGGAAACAGGGCTGTGGAAGAGAGTGTAGTTTTTACTAAATGTCATTTCATGACACCTCCCCTTGGTAGTCCAGTCTATTTTAGGTACAACAATATGTCATCATTCTAGTTACTCTTTCAAATACAGATGTGCAGATTGTGGAAATATGCTAGGCACCGAACTGGAAGCCTTTCATATAAATATTAGCACATCAGAAGGAAACAAAACAAATTATATTTTAATTCCCCATAATTTAATTCCCCAATATTATGGCAAGTGCAATCCAATTCAGCTGGCCTCCGAAAGTTAAGTGGAACAGTGTGCCAAAAAATTGTCTTCTACTGGAATAACAAAGGGCAACTCTGTTCTGAAACTTAATTGTGAGACTGCTACCGTTTTTGGGGACAGACCTGTTCCTTTGTGTCTTCTGTATCACAAACGCTTCATTTCAGTAACTTTATGCATGTCTGCAAAACTGCCATGAGTAGGAGAGAAATTAATTGGATTCTCCTTTGTCTCACATATCACCAAGAGGTTTACTATTGTGTTTCTATTACACTACATATAACTAATATATATGTGTATATATATATATGTAGTTATGCTTCTGCAACCTCATTTACCTAGTAGATTAAGTGGATTTGCATTTGTCTCACCAAAGACTGAAACCACCCATGCACTTACACAGCTGAAGAATGATTTGACAGCATCTCTGTTGTCAATGCCAGGACAAGAGTTTGAGATCCAGGCTGAGTCTGCATGGTTCCTTACTGAATAATGCATTAGGTCTGGATTCATCTCACCTACCTGTAAGCAAACGTTTGAGTTGATCAGAAGGGTAAGTAGAAACCCTCATGTCTGCATAGGGTTAGTCAT
The DNA here is from genome assembly GCA_013399365.1 of Pampusana beccarii. Lineage (NCBI taxonomy): Eukaryota > Metazoa > Chordata > Aves > Columbiformes > Columbidae > Pampusana > Pampusana beccarii. The sequence goes on from VWYH01001802.1 coordinate 146,248, forward strand.
GAGTGATGGACCGAGTCAGTCCGCTTAATCTGATGCGTTTTCTAAAGGTGAATCTCTGTGAACCAGCAAAGGAAGCCCGGTCAGACCCCATCTCTAGCCAGACACCTCGGGAAGTGATAGTACTGGCTGTTATCAGTCGAGACCTTAATTCACCTAAGGAATGGTCCTGACCTGGGAGGACAGGAGTGACAGACCCTCTCTTTGTTGTAAGAAAAATGTGAATTCCATAAAATCTTGTGCCACTGGTAACTTCCCTAGTTCTGAAAAAAAAACGTAACTCTTGCACTTGAAATGTGTGCATTTTTTCAAGAGATAAAGCTGGTTCCAGCAGTAACCCCTTTCTAATGATAGCAAACACTATTCAGGAGAATGGAATCTGGTGGAGCCAGAAAAGGTACATGCTAATGAAATTGAGGTGAAACCGGTGTTGCTCTTATGATTTTGGTTCCTGCCCATCTTTGCATAAAAGGAGGAGTTCCAACACTTGCAATTTATACTCTCTGCAGTGTGAAACCTTCTTACATCGTCTACCTGAACAGTTATTGTGCAGCTTGGGGTAAAGCAGCCATTTAGAAGTGTGACAGAAGACAGATATCTATCTGTTCCTCCTTCCCCTAAATCAGGTAGTTTTGGCATAGGTGAAAGGGTGAAAAGGAGCTCCAAGTACCCAGCATCTCCTGTTCTCTCCTCCTAATATCAATATTCAGGCAGAGTAACATGCAACCCTAGTACAGGTGACAGAAAAATACAAGTAATGCCTTTAAACCAGGGCTTTGATAAACGTAAGGCCAGGGGCTGCTCTCTCTGCTCTTTGGATTCATTATATAGGGAGGAGAATTTCTGTCAAGGCATCAAAAGCTTTGTATATTAGGACGAATGCCAATACCCGAAGCTAAGCACCTAAACAGGCATCCCAGTTTCAGGTTCTTGCCAACCACGTGGCTTTGGCAATTTGCAAAATAGTATTTCACAAAAACATATCGATAAATAAGCAACTATGGTTTTAAAATGACACATTAAGCTAAGTGATAACAAGAAAACACAGGAGTACAGCGGTGGGGTGGTTAAAATGGGTTGCTAGGAGGTCACAAGGATGACTTTGAAATTGTTCCAAAGAAGGTCTTCTCTCAAAACTGTAAGCACACAGTTAGGCTGAGAAGTCAAAAGCAGATAAATTGGAAGTTAGCTACATGGAGCTCTGGTGTGCCAGAAGTTGGTGTATCTTGACTGTCATAGCTCAAAGGGCTCCAAAGATGAGACAGGCCATGAATGTTGATTAGTGTGAAATGTATACGATAAGATTAGGCAGAAAGAAAGTCCGTTTGTTAACTTGTAAACCGAATAATTAGATCTGGAAATTAGTAGCCATGGGTCACATAATGTCATCATTTTGAGAATAACCTCGTTGAAAGAGCTGATCTAAACTGAAAAACACAAGGAACAGCCGAACAGAACATAACACATTTAGCAGAGGAATAAAATCATGTTGAAATGACTGTATTCCAGTGAAATGGAAATCTTTTCCCAAATCCTGACTATATTTGTTCGGAGTCTTATACGCTAGATCTCCCTGAAGGGTGATTTTTCTTGAACAGCTCGTGCAGATCCTCTTCCATGTTGCAAGCCCTCCCATCAGGGCTGCACACAGCAGAGCCACTGATGCCCTGCTGCACTCCGAGTGTCGACGGACTTGCCAGGAATATTTGATTCCTTCCAAAGGCAGCAAACTGATTAGTTGGTTGCTCAGTTAAATACAAGCTACTCAGCCTTTTGCCCCGCTTTTTGTTCCTTCTACAACTGTCCTGTTCTATGGATGAGACGTTTTGCCACTGAAGTTATGCAAGTAATGAAAAGGGTGATGTGGTGGTTCCTGTCACAGACCCTACAAGCTACAGGCTCCTCTGAAGCCTCTCTGATGTTGGTAGAACACGGCCTCCAAAAGGCTCTGGTATAAAGTCCCTGAATCACAACCTCATCTCTTTCGTACATCTTGCCCTTCAAATCATTCTCACCTCTGCAAGCAAAAGAAGATCATGTGCCTGGAAGTTCTGTATTAAAGACTGAACTTTCTGAGTTTCCAACAGCTCCTGAAGCGCTGAGCACCCTGAGCGCTCAAGGGAAGTTTAAGCCCCTCAGCATTTTCTGCAGCTAGCACTGGTGAGCACCATAGGGAACACAGATCTACGTCTCGCTGTACCCATGCAGAAGAGGGAGGAACGGAGCTGCCTTCCTCACTGTTGATGGCTCAGGACAGCATTTCTTAGCTTCCCTATACAAAGAGCCTCCATGATCAGTCCAGAGTAGGGTTTGTGCAGCCTCTGGATAACTCACCTGTGCACAAAGAACAGTCAGAACGGGTGGCCCTGGAGCAATGGGGAAAACATGCTGGCAGAGTGAGGGTTTTGAGGCATTTCTGGACTGCTCTTCATATGCTTGGGGTATCTCATGGCACTGACCAATTGTCTTCTGGACCAAGGCATCCAGAATCCCACAGCAGAGATGTGACCACAGCTGCCCTAGTCCAAGTTGAAAAGCTGTCAAAAATTTAGGAAATGCATCATCTTTTCTTAGTGTTTGCATCAGATTCTGCAAGAGCCGAGGGCTTAATCTCCAGCCTGAGGGTCTATCTGCATTTTCTGTGGCTGTGATGTTAATCCAAGTGGTTACTTTGATTTACACAGAGCTTCTGAGTTACTCTGTTGTAACGTTAAGCAAAAAGATCCACTGGAAATGCACCAATAAAAATAACAACAAAGGCGAATTAGATTCTTCTTTCTCTGCGTTATTCACACGAAAAACATTTTAGAAGGTGAGTTGCTGACTGAGGCACCACTACAGCTGGGGTGAGGATAGTTTGGGGTTGGTAACTGTAATAGCTTCTAAGTGAAATTCATTTGCTGCCAGTAGTGCAGCTCTAACTGATTTTCATCTGCACTTTTGATAAAGCGATTACAAACCAGCGTAGTCTCTGGTATGTGCAAGTGTCCAAAGCTGGGACCGAAATTGATCACGTAATAGGGTAAAGGTACCTACGGTCTGGATAAAGTGTCCTGCAATTAGAAATGCTGATGGCTTTTCTCGCAGATGAGTGGGTTGGTATAAGAGTGGGCACAGTGCCCTGGGCTTCATGCACTCTGCCCTGAAGTCTCTGCAGAACCCGGGAGCTCTGCCTCACGTCCAGGTCTTCCCAGCACCGCTCACGCCTTTACAGAATCGCCAGAAGAAGGACTGCTGCAGCCGTTTCCCAGCGCTGATACGCCTGACGTATCTCACCAAAAAGACCAGGATCGCAATAAGGAAGATATTTTCTGCCTGCTTTTGAAAGGGTTTGTTGATTCAGGACTAGACCCAAGATTTGTGCTGAGGCTTCCAGTGTCTCAGAAAGGCTGAAAAGTCTGATCACAGCTGAAGTGAACACAGGAAGGTTTCAAAAAGCCTTGCGTATTTCAGGAGTGTTTTGTTGATCAGAAAGAGCCATTGCAGCAGCCCGCAATTCCAAGCAAGATACTCATTTATAAGGAGGAAGGATAGGTCAGAAGGAAGGCATACATAAATTGTCACTCAGGAAGCTTCTGCTGTGATGAAACATTTCTGGAGAGAACTTTAACTTAACTTCTAATAAACTAAATTTCTTGGAATATCCTTCCACTTTTTCAAAGAACATACATTCACTTATTCAGAAATAGTGGGAAAGTCTCTTAATTTTGCTGTGCTGTAGAGTACTTATTTGTACAAGCATTCTACCTGCCTTACATGAAGTTTGCACCTAAAACCCCAGTGTTTGTGCAGCATTGAAAATACTCGGATGTCAGTGCGTCAGAAATTAAGAGCATTTGGTGTTAGTTATATCCTCTGTGATTTCTCCACATATTTTAGTCGTATAATATACATGTAAGAGACTAAAAGCAACTAGCACTGCTTTCCTTAAGATGACTAAGTCTTCTTCCTAGCAGCTCACAATCTGGCCCTGCAGGTTTGGCTGTCTGCCAGACAAGTTAGTGCTGGTATCATGTAGGCTAATGTAACTCTTGAATCACTTGACTAAATTTAGATGCTTGCCTCAGAATTGCCTCCAAACATTTAAATAGACCTCACAAAGATGCTTTTCAGGTTTTGAGTTTGTTGTTTTCTTCTGTTGTCTTTAAATAAGACACACTTTTAATTTGGCTTCAGAAAATTTCTTCAGTAAAAGTAAGTTATTTATTCATAGTTAGTCATTCAAAAATATTAATTCTGAATAGCTGAGAGTTGCTTTCCTAGCAAGACATGCGTCCAGCAGCTCCGGGCGCCCAAGTGCCTTGGTACAGGAGCAATGTGCAGAGCAGCTGGTTCGTTTTCTCCTCTGGCAGCCCCTGGGAGGAGCCCACAGGGCCAAAACTGTGCAACTCGGCATCGTGCAACCCAAACCGCAATGGCTGCAGTGGTTTTGTCTCTTCAGGCCACGTGCCCAGAGCTGCTTGTCGAGAGAGTGACTTCAGACCTCAGGAAACCAAAGGGACCCGTGTGGGTTGTCTCCCCTCTCTCCTTCCCTCCCTGAAGGCGTGGGAGGTGTGGGAAGGGGGAAGGGTCCAGCAAAGCAGGTTTGCAGTCGTGCCTCACCACCCGCTCTGATCCCATGCTGGGTCTTCGAGCTGCCTTTCTGACTACTGGATGGTATGATGGGGTTATGACGAACTCTTAATCATGGGCAGTGTAAGATCAAGCAAATTTGCAACTCTGAGCTGATCCCTGGCAGAAATGTGCCAGTTCACTTTTGGGTGGTGGCCAGGCCCAGTGGCACATCTGATGAGCAGCCTAAGAGACTGCAGCTTGGTCGGCATGACCCACTTGCTGGCATGAAGTGGTAATAAGCTCACAGAAAGTCCCCCAGACTCAGAAGAACCTCTGAGGAAAAGACGTGACTCCAGGGCATTCCTGAGCCTCTGGGCAGAAACCCCATTTTCTGAGCTAATCCACATACCATCACTTTTTCTTTAAGGGATATTAAAACAAGGCTGTTCAACTGAGGATGAATTCATGGATGTCTTTGAGTTCAATATGCACTGTACATATTGGTGTCTGGTTGTCAGTGTAGAGAAGTTCCCTGCAAGCAGAGCTTCAGAAACTGAAAGCAAAGGCTGTAACTCACGTTTGAGAAACACCACGCAGAAAAATTGGTTAAGTGACCAGCAGAATGGGATTTGTGAGAATACAGGTGAAAGCTTCAGTTGTAAACAGCTGGCTATATCACAACCACACAGAGACTAACAACCCTGCAGTTTGATTAGTGACAGGCACAAATCAGTGCTGCTGTGCTGAGGCAAGTGATGCGTCTGTGTGAGAAGCAGAAATTTTGGAGTGAGCTGAGACTGTGTTGACCGCCTCAACCTCCATCCATCTCTCAGGGTGGTAACAGCTGACTCCACTCATGTTTTGTGTTCTTACAATGCATGGTTAATATTCAGTCAGTAACTGCAGCAGCTACATTTGGTTTATTCTGTGTAATTGATGAGTTTATTCCAGAAACACGTACCATAGCATCACTTACATTTTTCTGTGAAGCATCTGATATTGGCCAGGGTCAGATCCCAGATATTTTTGGACCAGCTTGGAAATTCTGCCTTGTTTTATTAAACAAAGTCATAACATTTTCCTTGCATATGGCAAATAGCCACACTTGAAGCTTAGAAAACAATACATTAGCAGCATTTACCCCCAAAAAAATCCAAACGAGCTGTGACATATATTTATGAGTATACATACAGATGTGTATGTACATAAATATATATCTGTAGAAAGCATACCGCCCTTCCTAAGGAAAAGCATAGGCAACTGGCTGGTGCTGAACTCACCCCGCAGCAGCAGAAGGAAGGGGAATTTTGCCCTGAGTTTACAAAGGTGAACTCCCACCCAACCCGAGTTCACATGGGCAGCGTTCATGCACAGCATCTCCTGCACCAGCCCTCAGCCAAAAGCCTGCAGCACCCCGCAGAGCAGCACTCCTGAGTGAGTGCCTGGGAGCTGAGGAAAACTGAATTTGCACCAGAAGTCTGAAGTGTTCGTTCCTAGCCAGAAGCCCCAGAAAGCTTGCAATGAAAGCCCTGTAGCAGAAGATGTAGCTGGAGAAGTAAGGAGTCAGTGAGTGCAAAAGGACAGAACCAGATGTCTGAGAAACTGATGTCTCAAATCTGCTGATGTCCATCAGTGTAGCTCCTGGGTTCTCTGGGTAGTGGGAAAGCCTCAGTGACCTGGTCTGTTTGGGGAAAGAGAGGTGAAATGGATTACTCAGGATAAAGTACTGAGCTGGTCAGTGACCAGAGGTTTCAAGCATATGCATTGCCTGAAAACAGGCAGAACTTCAAAGGCAATTGCAGTCATTGTCTTTCTCTGTTTAACTCTATTAATTTTTAAGTGAAAAATTCATTAATCTTCCTCCTTTCAAGATGGGAAGGTATTTAGCTAGAGATGAATGTGAACTTGGAGCTCATTTTGAAAACACACACACACACACACACTTTACTGAAACGTATTAATTTCAGTTTGGATCTGAATTTTACTTCTGAACACCTTCAGCATTTTGAAATACTTTGACAGCTGGAAGAAAGACATTTATGACTGGCGATGTTTACATGTGGATCTGAATTTAAAGCCACAGTTGACATGAACCCATAGTCTATGCATATACTCTACAACTACACCTTCAGGGATGTAACTTTCATTTTCCCATGTGGTCTGTGGCCCAGGAAGCAACATTGTGTTTTCCATGTGCCAGAGCTGAATTCTCAGCTTTAATAGTAATTTCACCAGCAGAGTCACTGAACTGGCCACTGTCATTCATGATTACCTTCTACAAAGATTTTCTGTCTCAGATTGAATTCGACTACCTAAAGCTTTATTGCCAAAGTGAAACGAATCACTCTAATTAAAACTGCAAGCCCAATGCTAGCTGAAGCATGATCATTTTTTGTTCTTTAGGTAAAGCCTGTCTCTTTCAGTGCCATAAATATCCTTATAGCATGGTTTGACATCATTTATAATAGCTAAAGTCACTATTAAAATTACCCTTTATTCAGTCAGTTTTGGGGGCATCCTGATTACAACTTCATCTTTATGCCATGGAGAGAGACAAGAGAGTCAAAAGGAAGACCTGAAAATCCTCTTTCCGGAGGTGAGAAGGATTCCAGCTGAGCAGGAACTGGAGAGACAACTGTAGGGTATTGTTTGATGACCTTTCACAAAGTCAACAGTAGAAGGCATAGCATGGCATTGCTGATGATTGGAGACAGGTGTATTAGTCTAATTAAGCTGCATTCCTGGCAGCAGCCCCAAGTTAAGAGGGCATAAAGCTGGAATTCCTGCAAAGCAAGGTGAAAATCAGGCAAAGAATCCTTTACAATATAGCTATCCACCAAGAACAATTGAAATTAACTAAAGGTGAAAGCAAGGGACTAAAAATAAGCTTTTAAAGTTGAGTTAATTTTCTCACAATATTTTTCCCATTGAACTTGATTCTCCATCACCCCTAAGCTGGGAAGCAAAGTTCTTCATTTAGATCTTTCTTAGTATCGGTTTCCAGGTAGTGGCTCAGCGTATGAGCTATTACTCCCCTCTGCACTGCCATTTGCTGTCCTTTCCTTGAAGACTGGTCAAAACATCTGCCCTAACAGTTTAAACTACCCGACTTTGGAAGATACTGCCGTGTATACAGCATCAAGTATGCACATGCCCTTCGTGGAGCACGTTGAGAACGAACAACTCATTATCCTGCCTGCAGAATGTGATGCACAGGACAGTTTTTGTTGGTGAAGGGTTCTCACAATTTTTCCTTTCAATGGCAGAGTGTTTTAAGGGAAGACGGTAAGAGATGAATGGTGCTCATAATCTGCAAAGCACTGGCCTGTTCTAAGTAGAGGTGTGATACGAAAAGAAGTGCAAGTCACAAGTGGGAGAAGATGACGAAGTAGGCAGCAGAAAATGCATGGAACAGATCAAGGTTGACTCATGCGGCTTTCAAATCCGTTTATTTCTTCGGAGGACTACACAGAGATCTGTTTGCCTTGTGGGCAATTAACTCCTGCACACAGCCTTGCTGTCTGTTTTTCTGCCATTCTCCAGGTGTAGCCCTCCTCCCTCATACACAGGCCCTATAAACAAGCTGGGAATGTGTGAGGAAGGGGAAGGAGAAGAGATTCCCTGATCTGCAGGAAACTGGGATTAACCACTCCCTCCTTGGGCGTCTCTGTCCTTTAACTGTATCGATGTCAGCGCTCTCCTCATCTTTACAGTATCGCCTTGCTACTGGAAATGAAATCTCTAGAGCACTCAGTACTGGCAGGATCCATGTACAAGGATCAGGGAAATTATAATCCTCTGCATTTTATGGCCTTTCAGGGACAACTCCTCATCAGCCACATGCTGGGAAACCAGACAATTCAGATGCCTTTAAGATATCACATGGAGAGAGTGTGGGTAGAGTTCAGGGCTTAGGTAGCCAAAACCAAAAAGAGCTTTCAGGAAAGCACTTAGACTAAACTTTTTACAGCCTGGAAACTTTGACATCTGCAGAATGCAACGCTTAGTTATTCAGCCTCTGTTTACATCTCCTTCAGATCTAGCCATCTGCTACACTTCAGCTGTTGTGTTTTGATGCCAACCTTCCTGTAAGCAGGCTTGCATTGATTAGATTCCATCTAGCAGTGTAGCTGCTTCGCTGTGAAAGCCTAGCTTAGTGGTTCCTTTCTTACTTCTGCTTGGACATGTGAATATTGCGTTCTCATCAGAATCAAGCTGACATATCATACATCTATTACTTGCCCACGTTCATTCTTGTAAGTCCATTTATTCACTGGCAATTCCTACTATGTTGCTTCATGTTGCGCTGCTGCGGAGTATGAAAGTAGAGGCATTCCATACATGCACGGATATGACAGATTTAGCAATTAGAAGTTCACTTTCTTGCACCTTTCACTGGCATCTATTATATTCTAAGCAAAAGGAACTGTTCAATATATCACGAGTGGGTCATTTTTAGAGACTGTACTCATGGACCGGAGTTGGCTGAGATGCAAAGATTTACTTAGGCTTTATTTATTTATCTGGTCTTCTACTTCTTCTTGTCTTTAAATCTGCAAATAATTTTAGAGAATATTTACCAAACGCATGGATAGCGGAAGAACCATTTAGTAAGCTACTAAATCACAGCCATGCAATGAAGTACGGAGTAGAAAACCCGGAAAAAAAAGCAGACAGTTATAATAGATATAGATCAGTGGGAGCAAAAATTTTGTTATTCTTTCTAAGATAGTAATGGTGCCTTCAGAAAGCAATATTTTTAGCTGAGGTTCTGAGTGTCTTCTTGCATACCTTGAAATTGTTATTAGCTCATACAGTCAGAAACATTCTGCAATAGTTTCCCTGGTTTGCCAGAGCAAAAGGAACAGGAGGTATTGGAAGACTGGAAGTGTGTCTAGCTTTATTTTAATGTTTCATCTGCCTTCCTCCCTTACACTTCATCCCTTGTTTCATACTTTGTCACACCATTACATGTTGCAGGAAGGGCTGTGCCTTCTAAGGACATTTAGGACATTGTGAGCACACCAATACCATAAGTAATCAAATAATAATTCTACCATGGAGTAGCCAATCAGCAAAGTAGGTCCTGCTGCTCATCCATAGTAGATGTAGGGTCTTAATTCTGAAAAACATTTCCACAAAGTTGTCTTGTACAAATCAGTCAGAAGGTCCATAGTAGTGAAGTGCAGCACATGCATATGTGCTTTCGGGATTAAGGCCCAGTAAGCAACAGGGTACTATTTATTTTAAGCCTGCTCGTTGCTGTCAGCGAGTAGCAAGACACCATTATTTTACTTTGCTTTGTTTTTGTCATCACAGCAGCTTCCAGTAGTTCACAAGCGAAGCACCGGTCTTGTTGAATAAACTGCAAGCTTTTATTGACTTCAGCTAGACCTTTTAATCACAGTGTTTCTTACCACTATCACTCAGAAATACTGATTTTTCCACAGAAGGAAGAAGACAAAAGAATTTCTTCAGGTCACTTCCTTCACTGAAAAAGCCCAGGAATGACAATGTGTGTGTGTGTATGTAATATTGTGATTAGAGCCTGGGCTTTTGTTATAAAACAAATGCAGCTCAATATGCACTTCTCCCCCCATCCTCCAAAATCTGGTTAGATGTACTAGTCAGTCCTTCAGTTGAATATATAATGGACAATACCCACCTGTTCACAAATACTTGATCAGATTCTGAAAAGATGACTTTTCATTACATGGAGAGAGAAAAACACAAATTAATTCAGGGATTTGAAGTAATAACCAGTAATTCTCAGTGAGTGCAGCACTCAACCCATCAGCATCCCGGGTAGCAGTTCCACACCGCGGATTCCCTCAGGACTCATTCTTCAAGGCACAGGTCCCACGTGCCATCCTTGTGTTACCTCCTTCAACCATTCCGTCAGGACGTGTACTAAATTATTGTTTTTCAGCATGACACCATTTGCAAATATATCCAGGGTTGTCTAAGGAACCTTTATTTAAGTCAGCCATTTCAGCTCGGGGTATGCCAGGCAAAATTGGCCTCTGTTCACCTACAGCGAACAGTTTTAGCCATCTCTTGTTGCAACATTACATGCAATCACAAAGCTCCTTTCATAGTAATTTTAGATCTCTGTAATTGCAGCTGTGTGAAGGAAACATTTCTGAGGCAGAGATGATGTACCCTGTCAAAGCAACTGACAGAGCGGCAAGAAAAAAGCAGACCAGCTTTTGGTCTCACAGAGCCTCATCCCAGAAGCCTCCGACGGATGGAACGACTTTCGTGCTAAGCATAGACTGAGCTGTGTCAGTGCCGTGTAACAGGGACGTCTCACACAAGTATATTCATTTATTGCAGATTGCTACAGCATTGGAAAACAAAACAAAACAGAACAAAACAAAAAACAAAACTAACAACGAACAACAAACTAATCAGCTCTCTTAAGCATAAAAATTTAGGATTTCAACTACCCTTAAAACATGGAGGAGACATTTTAAAGTTACAAAACATTAGACATTTTGAACAGTCTGTGCTTATGATGCTACCCGTCTTTCACAGTGTGAAAAAATTTTCCTAGTTCTGTGTTGTTCAGGTAGTTCCACATTAATTTTAGGTAGACAGGTGAGGGTTTGCTATGACAAACCAGTTAATCAAGGCATAGCACAGTTTTAGCATAGCATAGCAAGGTTCTTTAGTCCTGCAATGAGGATAATTTCATTTAATCTCCTACAACACATGAAATATAACCAGATCCTTTCCAGTGGCTTATGAGGTGATTTCTAATGCAAATGATATTATCTCAGTTTCTTCCTACAGTTCATCAATATAGATCAGCAAGGTTTTCCTCAATGTCTCATCCCAAACTACGTAGACACTGTCTGTAGAATTGCCTACAGAAAAATATTTCTTTACAACATTATCGAAGAGAGCTGCTCTGTCAGAGAGAGGCATTTTGAGAAAAACTGTGGGAAGTCAGAAGAGGAAAGAGGAAAAAAGGCATTTGTTTCCTCAGGCCTGCCTCTGCTGCTCGTAGGCCAGATTTTCTGTGTGAGGAAGCTCCCCGTCTGCAGGGCCGTGTGCCTGTGGAAAGGTCGGTACAGCGCAGGGGAAGCTTGGGGTGTATTTCTTGCAAAGCTTGAGATGGAAGAAGAAGAAAGGACCTCGCTCCAGACCTTTCACCTCTGGATACTGTACGACCACTGGTTTCTACGCAATGGTTCAGGAACCTCTAGCAGGATGGTGGAAAGGCAAGACTTTTCCTGCTTAAGAGTCAAGATAGAAGCAGCTGCATGCAGGGGCTCCCTCTGTTCGCAAATACCGAAAAAATTTCTTCGTATTCTCCCCGTTACTTAGTATCACCCTTTTCAATTCTCACATTAGGGCAAAAATTCAGAGTCTCAGCCAACATGAAAAGAGGCCTGTAAATGTAATGTACACAAAGCTGTGTAGCAGATTTCAGAGGGGTTTGTGGTTTCTAAGGCAAATTGAAAAGTATAAGCCTAGCTATTTTTTAACAAGTGTTCCCTGACGACAAGACTACTGGCGGAGCTTGCCCAAAAATATTGGATTTAAATGTCTGTGCTTAGACATAAAGAAGGCATTTTGCCAAAATGAAAATGAAAATCATTGGCCAAATTAGCATCGTGTGATCTTAGCTTTAAAATGACCCCGATGCTGTATAAACAAGATTACATAAGGGTTCAGAGGTATGTGAAGCAGTTCAGTAGTGCCATCTTGAGGGAAGCTCCTAGATGTTACCTACTATTCCAGATTTCAGATCGTCAGCATTTGCCCATGTTTTATTAGTTGGAAAGAAGTCAATGAACTACCCCAGAAGAATGAAGTGCAGTCAATTCAGAAATGCATTAAAACATGCCCTTATTTAGCAGAAGTCAAAGCCAGCACTAATGCATTTCTATTGCTGCAGAAAATTATGGTCTGGGAAATAGAACTGTAATGTTTTGCACTTTTAGCTGCTTATTGCAAAGCCACTTAGTAGTATGAATTAAGCCCTACAAAATATTAACACTAATTTAGACCATAAATACCTTTGTGTCAGAAGGGAGCCAGTGGATGCCAGAGTCTCAGAGAATTCTGTTTATTTTCTGTAATCTTTCTTTTCATCTGCGTTGCAGAACGGGATCCATTTATCCTAGTCTGATTTTCAGTAAAATTATAACTATACATCGGAAATCAGATTGATTAATTTATGAAGTGGCAAATGGTCAGAATTACAAAAGAGGATGCTTACAATTATGATCTGCTTTGCGTTCCATCCATTCCTATCTTCCCCATCACATTGGTCTGGAAGTGCCATACACCATCTGGCAGACTAAGATCAGTAAATATCAAAAGTGGTTTTCATTTTTCAGATCTGTCAGCTGGTGACAAGTAGGGCAGTTTGGAGATCATACAATTTACTTCTGTTTGTTTGCGGGGGATTTTTATTTTTGTTTTTATTTACTGAGGAGGGCTCTTTCCTTATTCATGAATATTTCTGCATTTCCTGACCAGAGGCAGAAATGGCAGCAAGTGATGTTTCGTATACGGAGTTTCTTTCTTTTTTTTTTTTTTTAATTCCCTCCTGTTTCCTCATTTTAGTGAGAACAGATTTACAGCTCTCAAACCACCACAAAAACAGTGCACCATCTTTAATAGCTTAGATGTTGATGACTTGTTACTTGACATGCACAATCACCAGAGCTGACGTATGATTTATTGATTATCTATGAAAGGACAGACAGCTGTGAACTTCAGTGCTTCTGTAAATATCAACATCACCCTGGCGCGAATGCAGGCAGTGTGTGATCTTACAGCCGTGCACAATTCCTCTGGGCCCTGCCGGTGGAAATAGCCGTACAAATTCAAGTCACCTCTTCACGAGATGCAAGCATGTTCATTTATTGCTGAATTTACCAGAATCAAGGGCACTTTGTGCCTTTAGGAATCTCCGACAAATCCTAAGTCTCTCTTGGGAAGAAGCAGGAAGGGAGAGGGAAAGAAGACACCTTTGCTTTCTAGGAAAAAATGAAGGGAGAAGTGAAGACCCCCTTGAATGTAAGTGCAGATAACCTCAGGGCAATTGCAGACTGAGATCCTGATTTACCAGCATGCTATTCATTTCACAAAAACGCCTCTTTGAATAAAGAATAAAAGTTGTGGCAAGGTAAATGCCATCGTACTGTAGTGATAAGATACCTTGCTGTGACTTTTCGGTTTCTTGTCATTCTTCAGAGCTGACAGAGTAGTCAGTCACTGTATGATACTGTATGTGATGATGTTTTACCCAAGTTCGGATGTTAAGCAAATGGTTAATCACCTGAAAAAATAACAAATACATAAAACCCAGCAGTTCCTAAGTCTCCTTGAATCAACTTCTGAGAAAGTGCTGAAGAAAAATACTTTTGCATGCACCCTTTTGAAGCAGGATTTGTTTGAAATATATGCAGAAAATGCATGTTTTTATCAAATGGAAACTACATATTGACTGTGCCCAGAGTATCAGTACACACCTTCTTGTTTTTTTGCTTCTTCCTCCTGTCTTACATCATTTTAGCTTTTTATCCTGAGTCGGATTCTCAGCAAAAAACTGTTGTTGGTAGGCTCTGAAGTATAGCAGTTTATGAAGGTGGGGGCCTGCCTTCTGTCTTCGTTGCCTTATTGCTAATCATTCTAGTGTTTGAAGTTAAAGCCCAGATCCTACCAAAGCGTGATGCTCAGATCTTTGGTGGCCAAGAAAGTATTACAGAGCAGGGATCACTCACCTCTAACGGGGCTGTGTAAAATACCTCTTGAAGGCTTTTCCTGTCTATAATTTTCCTGTTTGTTGAGTTTTTTTCCCTGTTTGTGGTTTTGCACTTCTGTGTGGATGTGTCTGCATCTGAATAGATGGTCATGAATGAACGCAATCTGCATGCAAAAATGGCTTGTGTCTCAAAAATATCTGAAATTTTACATTTAGAATTTATCCTTTTCATGGAAATTAGAGAAAAAAAAAGCAGCAAAGCTTTTGCTGTGGAGTTTACACTAAATGCAACAGAAATACTTTTAAGAAAAATACACAGAACAAAGAAGGAGGTTTTCTTCGGTCACGTGTCTTTATGGGCATCCCCTACTGCATTTCCCATTATATGCAATCTGAATAGACTGCTATGCAATTGATATCAAATAAGTATTTGTATCATCTGAGTATTCTTTATAATTTTCTTTCTCTTCTATGTCCAAATAGCTGGTTTGTGATTTGGCAGCTTCATTTAAATGCAGTTTTTAACCTCACCAGCCAAGCTAGTAGGTGAAATGATTTTTCTAAAGTACAAAATCCTGGTTGTAGGCAGTTCTCTTTATGCTTCTCTTGCAATTTATTTTTAATTTTAAATGTCCACCCTCAAAGGAATCGGCCGAAGGGTGAATGTGCCAATGTGTTTCCTTGTCCTACAGACCAACATCACAGCCTGAAAACTGAGAATCATCTGCTTTACAATGGCAATTGCTCCTACCATAGCACTGGTTCCCAAAAGCAAATTCTGTCAGAGGTTTACTGCTGTTTCAAGCAGCACTAGGTGTGTCAATTGCATCATTAAATATCTGAACAAAAATTAAGCTTGCACCAATTTTTTCCCAAGAAAACCACATTGCAGTAGTGCATTAATTCAGGAAAAACATTTCTCGGTGGATTTGTCCTACTGAATCTGTGTTTTTCACTCCCTTTCTGCAGAATTCCTGTGAAACTTAGGGCACTGCCCATGAGACTCCTTCACATCATCTCTCCTCTGCCTGACATGGGTATTTGTTAGACTCAATAGCACAACAAATGCTAAGACACTAATGCAGGCAAGAAAGCAGAGTACATATGCTGGACGAGGTAGCATGTACACAGGCTGCT
>VWYH01001802.1:161934-200150 GCA_013399365.1 Pampusana beccarii
CCTCCCAAGTAGCAAGTGATAGGACAAGAGGAAATCGCCTCAAGTTGTGCCAGGGGAGGTTTAGACTGGATATTAGGAAAAAATTCTTAATGGAAAGGGCTGTCAGGCACTGGAACAGGCTGCCCAGGGAAGTGGTGGAGTCACCATCCCTGGGTGTGTTTAAAAGGCATTTAGATGAGGTTCTTAGGGACATGGTTTAGTGCTAGAGTTAGGTTACGGTTGGAGTCGATGATCCTGGGGGTGTCTTCCAACCAAAATGATTCTATGATTCTATGATTCTGTGATTCTGTAATTCTGTGATTCTGTGATTCTGTATTGTGCATTCAGCGCATGTAACAGCTGGATACCATGAGGTGTCTTCAGGTTTACTTCAACCAACCTCCTGAAACACTTTTGGCAACACAGAAAGGTAACAGCTAGATGTTGCTCATAATTTGCAAAAGTCAAAAAGACCACCAAACCTTCTTTCAATTTCTACTTTAACTTCCAGGACTTACTTTCCCCTCAAAAAAAAAAAAAAAAAAAAAAAAATCAGGTTGCCATTTCATCATATTCATATATTTGCACTACAGTCGGAAATTCATATACGTGGTGGCGATCTCCGTTTTGTTGATATTGAAGTATGACTTCCTCTTGCAGCCCAGAAGCTATTTCCCCCAGAAGGCTCCTATTCCAGCAAATGTGCTGTGCCAGTACTGTGCTTCGCAGCCATTCAGAAAAGGTGCTGAACAATGGGAGAAGAGTGACAATAAAATACTTAGACTATATTTTATAAGTACAATATGATAAAAGTACCATATTTCTCTGTGAAATATACAGCTTTTGAATAACCCAGAAAACTACTTAGGATTTTGTTTATATCTGACTGTATCTTCAAAACATAAAACTAAATATTTCCTTTACCAAATGGCAAGATACAAACAGGCACCATGATTCACTGCAGGGAACAGTCTACAAGGCTATACATAAATCTGAACAACAAAATTACACACATGTTTAAATGAAGACTTAATTAGCCATACTGTTTTAACTGTCTCCATGAAATACTGTATTTGATTTGCAATTGCATTTTAACATCAGTTATTTCTGACTCTACATACATTAAAGCCTTATTCATTCATGACTGGTTGCAAACAATAATCTGATAAATATCAGCTTTAACCCCTTGCATGACAGCCTAAGAAAATAAGACCCCGATCTTGACTAAGGTCTTAGTAGGCTATAATAAGACAAAATGATACAAGTTTCTCCTATAATTTTTGTCAGAGGTCATCAATCTGTATTCAACAAAACCATTATTGATATTTGATGCCGATGAGTTCCTAGTTCACTGGCTAAAAAAAATCATATGACACATTAGGCCTATTCTTTTTCTTATGTGAGACCCATAATTAATAGGGCCAAATCATTCTCCACAGATAATTAATTCTCATATAATTCCACAGGGTGACTGACATTTCATGTAAATACTCCTTTGGATAGGAGGATGCAAAAAAAAAAGGGCTTTACTGCCAAACACAGTGTATTTTGCAGCCAGCTAAATCTCCACATCAGTGTGCTGTTGCAGAGCTGCATCAGCTCACATTTGCCTATTGTGTCCTCCCCCAGTCCCTTTGCAAATGTCTGGAGAAACAGGCTGTGATTTGAAAGAGAAAAGGGATTAAAGATGCCTAAAGAACCAGAATGACCAAAAGCCATGATTAATGGAGTTGTGAAACCATACCACAAAGTCTAATGTCTGTGTAACCTTCCCGTGGCAGTAAAATCTCAACACGGTCTGTTGGTGTTTTTAAGAAAGGTGGCCGAGCCAACCCAATACACCAGTGCCACCAAAACCTGCAATCCCCTTTCCTCTTCCTCTTCTCCGATGGAAGCTCTGGTATGCATTGGACTTTCCACTGACCTGACTCAATTCACCAAAGCCATAGAAAGTAACAAAACACACCTAAAATGCCACGTTAATCAGTTAAAACGGCCCATGTCAGGAGCAGAGGAGCACCAGGGTTTGCCACAGACATGGCGGGTGTGAGGAGCAGGGGACAAGGGCTTTCCCTCCTGCCAGCCCTGACCTGGCTGCAGAGCCCACCTCCTCCAAACCTGCCCACCACAGTCTAACGCTCAGGGAACACCCTGACAGCCACCTTTCCCAACCAAGGAGAAGACCAGGGGTTAGAGAGGGCACAAAGCACTCACATGCTTTCTTGTCCCATCAATGTCCAGGAGCAGGTGGCAGCACTTCGTTGCATGCTCTAGTAGGGCAGGCAGCTGTGCAATTAGGCGGCTGCCTTTTCCACACAGAAGCTTCAAGTTGAAGTCCTAAAAACTGCGGGAGCATCCCCTGAGAGGCAGTTGCAGCAGGAGAGAGAGATACTCGGCCTTATCTCCCAGTTATCTGGGGACAGACACCTGATAGGTGTAAATCGCTTTTACTACAGGACCCGCGATGAAATCACAACACATGAAAGCTGGGGATCTGAACCCATTTTAGCCAGTTCTCCTGAAGAAACAAGGCTGGTGAGATCACGCAGTATGCGTGCCTGGACGTCTGTTTGTATTTCTTATTACCTTTTTTTTTAACCACTTCCAATGACATTTAGGCAAGGGACAGAGGTCTCAGGGGTATTAAGTTCCCACAGCCTCTGTCTAGCAAGAAAAGACAGTGTGACTATTAACCAAAGGAAAGGCTGAAGAGTGAACTAAGTATTGTTGGACATGGCTGAGGCCACGTGAAAGCACAACCTCAAAATACAAATGCAAAAATGAGGGTTTATTTGTTCTATTGACCCCACAGTACCACCAATAATGTAAGTCTTCATAGAGGCTGACTGTATAAGGTTGATTGCAACATATGTGAGCTTTTCAGCTCTGTAGATAATGAGGTTTAGGTCCCTTCTTACAGGAAGACAGACAAACAAAATAATAAATTATAACATTGTTCACCTTTGCAGACAGGTTCCTTCTTTTCCTATAAGATATACGGATAAAATACCTCGCAGATAAAACACAAAAGCTTTATCCTAACAGTGTTTTTATAGAGCCCCCCAGATTCATTCAAAATCATAGCAAATCCCAAGCATAAATCACAGTTTTTGTGATAAGGCTGCCTGGTACTTAATGTGTGGATTTTTGTTAACAAAGAATGCTGGATTTATCAGCATCCTGGTCAATATAGTGCCTCACAGAGGCATGGGAGTAAAAATGTACCGATTCAACAGACTTATTAGGTCACCAGATCCATCTAGGTGGCAGACCAGGACAGTTCTCTGTGACAAATCCACCCAGCCGAGTTTTTGCCATCTTAGGCAATGGGACAACTAGCACTTTCCCTTACATCATGATTTTTTCAGACCGTATGTTGCGTGCTTCGTTTCATTAATTCAACCATATTTTTTCCTCTTCCTTTTAAATAAAGATTGCAGCACTCACATGTCAAGCTGAAGAAGACGTTATTCTAACAGTAACATCTAACATCTGTTTTTGGCAGGCACTATGGGCAGTTGGCAGCAGCTCTGCAGTTCCCTCCTTATGTAAATAATCATGTGCTGGTGGCTGTCTAAGCTAACATTGCTGGGAGACAAAGGAAGAAAAAGTCCCTTTCCTTTTACTTGATGCTTACGGTTAGCTAGAACATCAGGAGTTTTGCATGTTGAGCAGACAGCCTCATTTTCACTGTATGTGGGCCAGATCTGGCTTCGGGGGAACCAAAGAGAGCCCTGTGCAAGCAGGAATATTCACTAAAATATTTATCAGAGAGAAATTATTTTTAGGGTCTTATTTATGCATGGTTTTATTTACTGGAAAGAAGGGATGCTAGGGAACACTGCCTGATACAGAGGCAGGGAAGAAATTATGATGTGCACCCTCCAGTCCACACAGCAGATGCATCACATCTTCCCAAGCCTAGAAAGCATTTCTAAAAGGTGGGTTCATTGGATGCACAACGATTGTTCAGACCTTTTTTAATATGCCTGTAAAAGATAGTAAATATAGAGCCCTGCTTACTGTGAAAATCTGGCCTTTGCTGAGCATCACAGAGAAAGTACGTTGTTTACTATTCTGCTCTCGTTTTGTGTGTTAACCACTTGATATATAGAATAAAACCAGGATAACTGGAGAAATTCCACCCTGTGTTGTACAAGAAGACAAACCAGAGGGTCCCTTCAGCTTAGCTCTGTAGATTTCTGACACGCAGCCTGTGAGATCTCAGCGCTTTTAGCTCCTGCAGGGCTACAGTTTCTGAAGGTAGCACTTCTCTGAGGTGTTTCGGATATTTCATAACGCTTCTGCTCCCAGCTGTTGGGACAGTACTGTCCAGCCTTAATTCAGCAGCAATTTTATCACTGGCTGCAGTGAGAGTATGAGCAGACCTAAGGGACTGCCAGGACATCTGCACAATGCAGTTGGAAATGAGGTCTTCAGCTCCAGGGAGCACAGTTTCAGGCTAAGGTGTTCTGAGGTGATACTTCTGCAGCCCTGCCTTCCCCTCTGTCCTGCTGCATCCTACCACCCGGTATTTCTGTACCTGCACTGGCGCTTCTTCAGGTGCATTTTAAGCTGTGGCAGGTAGCTCAACTGGCCAGGCATCGACTCTACGAGAAACATGGGCCTTATAATCCTGAGAAGAGCTCTGTGCTAATGTAGCAATACCGCTGGTCCTAAAGTCATTTCGGCAGCTCACGTTTCTTGCCGCGGACTGCATTCTGCCATGCTGATAGGCTTTACAGATATTGAGGAATGGTTGAGAAGGCTTCTGGACCACTGCTTTGCAGCTGCAGACTCTGGCTACACACCTCAAATCAAGGCTGAGCTGTCAGTTACAGATGTTTTTCCCAGCATTCAGCCTCACCATCCCCAGCAGATCTCAGAGCTGTTGCCACCATGGCTCTGGGTAGCTACGTGTGAGTGCTGTCAGGCAGGCCAGCCAATCTTGTTCTAAGTGAAACCAAGCAATCCTGATGTTTGATATCTGAGGGACATAAACATCAGTATGAGAGGCCAGTTGTGCTGCTCTGTAGTAGTAAAACCCCCAAAGCCCCGAAAGAGAAAGAAAACCATGGAGCTTGAAACAGTGGGTGAAGATCTGCTTAGATTTCAGTCCTCTTATGATGCTGTTCTTTGTAAAGAGTTCATACTACACCATGTTTGTACCCTGAAATTTAATCTAATGTTTAAAAAGATAAATCTGACATAGCTTTGCAGTTGAGGTCTGGGTTCTGTTTTGTCCCAGTTCTAATCTTCAGGTTAATTTTCAGCCCCAAATATTCTACATAGCAGAAAACAGAGTTTCTTTGGCAAAATGGTCAAATCTAAGATGCGGCTGCTCAGACTTCACTGGTACAGTACGAATGCTCACCCACTCGCAGGACTGGGCTTCAACCTGTTTGCAGCAATTAGTAAAATGCTGCTAATTTCTCTGTTTGCTTTGGGGATGTGAGAAAGCTGTTGCTGTGTGTGTAGTGGAGAAGCCTGGACATCTCACTGGGAACTTTTTCTGCATGTTTACACCAATCTTTCTATCTTAATGCCATTTTAAACTATGCTGAACAATGGTGGGGACATGCTGTGCATACTGCTGCGAGAAAAAGAGAAAAGAACGAGCAGAAGGACAGTAGGAAGCTGAATGATGAGTGAAAACGAGAATATGACTAAGTGACTTACCATTCAAATTGCCTTTCACCAAATGTGTGTAATCAATTCCAGCGCAGTAGGGATGGTTAACATTACAAAGGCTCTAATCATGGATTTGCCCAATATCATCTTTCCCAAGAGCTAGCCTCAGATGCCTGAAAAGCATATGCATGAATTTAGTAACAAAGATTTAAGGTTGGACCACTTTGCCTTTATAAAAATGATTTGTATTCCAGATTTTAGGTGTCCCTGCCATAGTGATTTTATTCTCAGGGAACAAGTGACTTCTCAGTACTTGCAAAACTATGCCTATAAATTTGACTAAAGCCAGTACTTTGCAACAACTGAGATAACAGTACTAAAAGAGTTTTATATTTTATTGCGTTTGAGTTTTACATGGAAGGTAAAACAATAACACTCACAAGTATGCCTCAAAAGGAAAGAAATCTGTATTTGAAAAAGCCACCAGGACAATGATTTATTGCTTTCCAAGTTAATTCATGCCTTCTGAAAGCACAGAAAACAATCACTTTCAATTTTTTAGTAAAGAGGAAAATCCCTGTATTCCAAGTTGCACTAAAAATGATAAGTCAAACTTTTCTGGCCTTTACAGTCGATTTAACAGGGTCAGAAGATCTGTGAGATCCTCAGCAGAACTAGTCTAAAATACGTTAAATCAGCAACTTCTACTCATTTACAAGTTTATAACTACCTATTCTCCCTTTTATGAAACTTTTTGCTCACTCAGAAATCCGGTTTTCCATTAGTTGTTTCAGAAGAAAATTTCCCACGAGCTCTGCCTCACGTCCAGAATTTGCAAACCTGCTCTGAATCTCTAAAATAGGAACATTTTTGTGCAATTTCTGATTGAATGTATTTGCATTCCTGTGTTAAACAGGAACACTGGAGAAAAAAGCCACAGGGACATCTGATCTGTCCCAGCTTGTTCCAAGCAAAGAGATCTGTATGAGCCTTCACCTTGCATATAAAATAGTCCATAGAAATTAAAGATGATTAGAAAACACGCTGATTTTGTGAAAAACCGAAAAATAGAGGCTCTGAGCACTGAACAGCTACAGGTATTTGGTGATGATCTGGTGCAATTCCTTTGAAATTAATGGAGTTTCTCCCTATTTATCACACTACAAAGTAACATCAGAACTTGGCCTAATTTCTGAAGTTAACTTCCAGTACTCATTGCAGAGGGAAAAATCTGCCATTACAGCTCTCTTAAGTGAGTTCAATATCATTACATCACAAGCTTAATAGCATACGTCTCAATAATTTTCAAGATTAGTGAAAAACATGGACACAAAAAAGAGAAACCTGAGCTTCCTTACATAACTCTTCTGTTGCCATTTTTTCTATTGTCATAAGTAGCTGCTTTTCGTTGGCGCACTATAAAAGAAACCTCTTTAGACAGCTTTCTGCTGACTACTTCTTTTATCTGTAAATGCTTTCACTGACTTGTTCACATATCTTCTTTTTTTTTTTTTTTTTTTTTCTCCAAGCAAAATAATCTTCTATAGCCTCAATGGAGCTGACAGTGAAAAGCACTAAAGTTGGACTATACAAGGTCATATCACAGCTTACTGAGAAACATGGGGCCACCAAAAGGAGATAGCACAAGGGTCCAGGATGGCTCCTGCTTCAGTCCTGCCTCAAGGTAGCATCTCATGAGTACCGGCTTTCCATTTCAGTAATCCATCTTTGTATAATATACTTATTGTTTATGGCCATCAAGTAAGGCAGGCAGCCCTCATCCCATTACTATTTTAGCTCCAGGGTGAGGCTTATTTTTCTTATCTACAAAGAGGATATTAAGCAGTGGAATACATACACATAGTTCTCCATAGGTTTATTGTGTTCAGCCTACTACCCTGTCAATCATGCCATTTTTGTTTTGTTATCACTTTTCTTAGTTTAGCGCCATAACCTCAGGCTCTGATCTCATCAGATCTCACAAGCTAAACAGGGTCAGGCCAGGTCAGTATTCAGGCAGGAAACTTCCAAGAAAACTCAAATGTTTGTAGGAGGGAGTACTTTTTCCCCCATGCTGCATTTTTCGCACTCAGCCAGTACCCAGCAGTACTGAATCAGCACCAGTGACCGAAGTTATAGAGTTACAATAAAAGATTTCAAGACAATTTCAATGTTGACAGACTTCATGTCTGGAGTGAAACCCAGCTTGAGTACACTCAGCCTAAGCCAAAACCTATTATTTCAGTGCGACAGTTCGTTTTCACTTAGCCTCCAAGTCTGGGGTTGCCTTCATCACATGCCTGCAGATCTTCCTACAAACACCATGCTTTTCCCTTCACTGATATGCTCACTGAGAGCTCCTAGCTCCGATCCAGTACCACCCCTCCTTCTTCTCTAGGTCTGCTATAACTCCTAATGCCACAAGATCATGTTCGTCTTCCAGTTACCCCAGCAACAACTGCCTCCCTCTCAGGACGTGGGCATTTCACTACATTTACTATACATACTCTTATTCCAGTAGCATGTTTTGGGTCTCATTTTATGTCATTAATGGGTATTCTGTTACTCTGAACTGCTAAAAGCTTTCTGTCCCATTTCTGAGTTGCCTAGATTTATGTGGCAAATAATATAATTTCCACAGAAGTAATTGTTAAACTGGATTAAGACCCTTCTGAATGGAAGTAAATTACTTTAGTTATTATTTTAATTGCAGATCTTTTTATCGTTAGTAGCTTTTTAACCAGCTTCATGTTTTATTAGATTAGGGCACCATCCCATGACAATCTATGGTCAGTTAAATCGCCACAAGATAAGAAGGTAAGAGGTGACATCATCTGTCCTCAGTTTTAGTGTCACTCATTGTCTTTCATTACCATTCTGAATATTAAGCTCTATGTTTCATGATCCTGGCTACGACCTTTCCACCTCATCGGCACTGATGTTTGTCCTACTATCACATAAGTTTGTTTGATTGGTTGGTTGGTTGGTTGGTTGGTTGGTTGGTTGGTTGGTTGGTTTCCCAAGTGAGAACTATGAGTCAGGAACAATAAATCAAGCTCCTTGTGACTTGCTGAGGAAACCTGTGCAACTCAGTGCACTTCCCTTAATTTAGTGGATAAGTCAGTTGGCCCTTTAGTGATTTATTTGAAAGTTAAAGCCATTGATAATAATTTGGAAAGCAAACACCACCTTTATTCACAAAGGGTAATGCTGTCTTCTACATGGGAATCATAGGAATATTCAGTAAAATGTACTTAACCAAGTAAGAGTAACAGAACTACAGCTTGATGTTAGTTCTATACATTATTCTCAGTTTGCAGTTTCACAGGATAAATACATACATGAGAAATTTGTTTTTATTGTTGCTTTCCCTGTAGTTATAATGCAGGAGGCAACGTGATCTCACAACCAGAACAGGAAACTAAGAACTGGGCTACTTGCGTATGTTTATCTTGATTTTGTCACTGCTGTCACTGTTATACTGGACAAATCACTGTTTCAGACTGTGGCTTCCAGCTTCCAGAGCTTCTGTTACTCACAAGTAGGAAGTCATAGGGTTGGAGAAACAAGTGGGCTCATAAGCTGTGTGCTTAAACACACTGGTCTCAGCCAACATCCTCACAACCTTCCATCCATTACATTTAGACCATCACAAGAGAAGAAATTACGTAGCGACACCATCTTCCCTCAGTCTCCATATCACTCAATACCTTATCTATAAAATAAGGCTAAATAATCTAAAGAACTAAATGTTGGAAAATCATTTGAATACCTTAAATCAACAATTCTGTGTAATGTAGTTTGCAAATACATAATACAGCCCTCTCAGATAGACATGATATGTTCATGTGCTTATTAGCATCTTACTGTTTGGAAAGCATCACCAATTAAAAATATTCTACGATTCCAAAAATAAGAGAGTGGAAAAGCACAGAGGAAAGTGCTTCTTTAATAGGTCTGAATTCGGATCACAGAGGTTAAATGATCCACCAAGGATTGCAAAGAATTTTTTTTTAAAAGCAGGACTGCATTTATTTCTTTTCAAGTTCATTATTTTCTTGATTTAGGTTCTTTCTCTTGAGTACGCAGTAACCCATGATATTAAAATATCACATAAATTTAGAAATTTCTGGAGATATAAGCCATGAATTGGGAGTCCATAATTTGAAAGCAAAGAGGAAAAATAGACAAAGTACAAAAAGCTTTGTAAAATAGAATCATAGACACTATGCAACATATGCCTTAAAGAAACCGCATGTGATTTGTTTTCTTAATTCAAGTTTTCTCAGCATACAAATCCTGCTAGAGGGCTTATTGCATGTTTACATCAAACCTTTGACCCAGTAATGGAACTTTACACAATACCACAAGCAGAAATAATACTGAAAGGCGTGAAAAGAATGGGTCCTCTGGGATTTATATTTACTCTAAACAGTTCTATATGTCAGCATCAGTCTAAAGTTACCAGTTTTTATCCATTAATAACCACTGACTGTTAAAATGTGTCACAGACTCTGATAGCTTCCACACTGCAAACACGCTGCCTTCTTTTGTCAAGAACCACTTTCAGATAAGGGCATGTGGCAGATTACTGTTTCTACTGTTCCTTCCTCGCCATTATGAATCTCAGCATGTAGTCCTCATGCCTTACAGAATTTCACAAGATCCTCTATGTGATGCAAAATTTTCACTTTACATGGACTAAACCACCCCATGACAATTCCCAAGGGACAAACCCTCATCAACTGACAACACTTAAATGTGAGATACAGAATGGAGAAAACTAATACGGCTCCCATCTTATTTTCACAGCTGGACTCTTATGAATTTTTGACCCCAGTGTGTTAGACATTAACAGACATGATTTTTGATTCAGTGTTTAAGCTTCACTTTGACTTTTTATTGCCACTGCCAGATGATTACTATCTCTGATCACACTACGGAAGTTTACCAGGCACAAATCCCCATAATGTGTAACCTTTATACTGCCTTGATTTACGTTAATCTGATCTAACAACAAACGGACTCATCTGTTCCATTCTGACAAAGTTGATTTATGTTGACATGTTGACTTTTGTACTTTCTGATGCTGTATTCCCTTTGTTAGGTTTCTGACTTTGTGTCAGCTAGACAGGGCTGCCTTTCCTGCGTTTTTTTAAATCCAACTGGGAGATATTTCAGTTCTTCTAAAAACTGGGATGCTGAACTACTAAAATCAATAGATTTGTTGTTAGTGTGGACAGTGCAATAAGGTTTCACTTCCTAAGATTTCAGTGGTTTGACTTCCTTCTCAATTTGGTTGATGTAAATAATTAATAATTCAAGTAAAAATATTTAAATTACAGTGGTGGAAAGGAAAAAAAATTAGAAAGAATTGATGCTTGATTATTTAAAAAAATTTAGCACGAGTGAGTAGTGAGTAGTACCAGAGTGCAAAAAGCAGCTTTTCACTCTGTTCAATGCCTGCATTTGCCAGGACAGGGATCCCAGCTTCTGACAGAAAGCTGTGCTTTGTGTCCTGATTCCCCTCCTTCAGGATGAAGAAACATCTGAGCCAAGGCTCCCACCAAGGAGATCACACCCTGCTAACAATCTCAGTCGAGCAGAGCAGGTTTATAACAGAGCAGCAGCGGTCTGTACTCGGATATCATCAATGCAGCATCAGGATTGTGCAGCCAGGCCTCTCACGATGGAAAAGGATGAGGCACAAACACCACAGGGATATATGCGTTTTCACATAAAAGTGAGGTAAAGAACAGTTAAAAACACTTTAATGAGACAAGGACTTAACGAAAGCTTCTGTTCCTGGTAGCAAAGCGAGAAGCATTTTTCTACAGCTGAGTGATGGAGAGAAGTACAGAGAAACCCAGCTCTTTGTGCACTGTGTTGATGGCATCAAAAGCAATATTGCAATTTCTAAGAACTTCTAAGTACTGTACATGGAAAAGATAGTATGTGTTTTTCAGCCATAACCAAAACAGGCTTTGAACACGGTTTTGTAATACTGTGGTCTGGAAAGCATCTCAAGGGATCATCAAGGCCAATGCAACTAAACCAGAGGCTGAGCTCCAAGACCTCGCCTGATATCTGGGCATTCAGCCCATAGAAGCAGATTAGAGCAAGTCGAAGTAACCTCTCTGGAACTCATTTTGTGTGGACATTGGATCCTTAGCTCCATCCATTTTGCTCTTTAATCCCAATCCTATTATGTCCCACTCGTTCCTGACACAGGCAGAGGCTCAGTGTACCACTTTGCCTTCGGGATATTGAAAGGATGGATTTTTGGTTCAATGATGAAGTCAATAATTGTCATAAAATAAAGTAAGATTTTGATTTGGATCATACTCACATGAAGCAATTTATTTTTAGCTTATGTAATCATTTAAAATCTGCCTGTATAAGAATAATACATGACAGAGATGGAATGGGGGGGATGAAAACATCTGTTGAAAATAGCTTTGCATCCCCTTTCTCCTTTTTTTCTGATTAAATACAGTTTGCTTAAAAGATGTTACTCTTCTTAGTACTGTATTATTTTCATTCCTGTTCCTCCTCTAATTTTACTATTATTTCAGTGACATTTTATTTCAATATTAATTTTTGTTGTTGTTGTTTTTTGTTGTAGAAATCTGTAGAAAGAAGTAGCTTGGAGAGGAAAGAGTTTTCTAAATTACTGTACTAGGCTGGCCCAACCGTGCTCTGTAACATCACCTACCTTTCTTATTCTAAAATTGTGGAAAAGAAAGACCAAAACGGGAGGATACTTAGGCAACACAAGGACATGCAAAAATGGCTGTGATCCTGAGGACAAGAGTGCCATCTAGTGTCGGATATTGCTTGTCGAAGGGGAAGCCTTAATTAATCTCCGTAACCTCTACATGACTTGTAATATATCCTTCATCATATACTAGACAGGCTACTGGTACGACGCTTGGATATTAAATGTAAGGCTCAACAATAATAATAATTTTTCACCTCCACGATGTTCGGGCAGTATGTGTGAAGACTTTGTGAACATCTTTTGTTTGAAAGCTGCTGGTCATCATGAGGTAACGAGCACATCCAAAGAGTAATGCATCTTCTGCAGAAACAGAGCTGCCCAACTTTAAAATAAAATACCTTGAATGTACTGTGGACTTTGCAACGATCACTTATTTCAGGAAACTGCTGGAACTGACAGCCCATCTTGCTGTGCAATAGATTGTAACAACATACTTTTCCTAAAACTCCAGTGAAGATGACAATATAACCCAGTTACCACCCTCATGCAATAGCAAAATAGGTAATGAAAGCTGAGGACATGCAGACTGCTATTTTTTGTTCTTTTGTTTCTTGTCAGCTACTCCATATTCAATACCGAGGTATCAGCGACAACACAGATACCAACAACCAAACCCACAGGACCACTTTCATTCTGACAGTTCTGACTCTGTTGTTGCTGAGGAGCGTAAACTTCTAACATACGTTAGCATGAAGTTCTGCTAAGCAACTGCTAGAACCTCTCACGGCACAGTCAGGGCAAGCACAAATACCTGAAATTTGGTGCATTCTCCCACAAATATAAAAATATAAATTATTTGGGCTAAGGTGTCATTGCTTCTTCAGTTGTTCCATTCTGGACTCCTCAAATAAAGATGCCAAAAAATGCTGTGGGTTAGAGCCAAGTAATCGTGTGGCAGTCAGAGAGATGTAAAAAAGACTGCCCGTGAAAATCTATGGAAACAGTTATTTTAAGCACCTCTCAAATTCTTGATGTATCGCTAAAATTAAGGCAGATGTGAACACAAGCACTACACCGGTGGGCAAAGTAAGGGGAGAAAAAGGAGGGTAATTCAGAGATATTGAGTGACATTCCCCCTGTTCATTTAGTGTAATAGAGCAGCACTGTTATTAACTGCAAAGGGACATCATGATACGTCTTACCCCATGTAACTGTCGTCGAAAAAAGTCCTTCCTGCGGTGCTGTGCTCCCACCACTTTCCTCATGTCAGGCCCAGTGATCCTGCAGCATCAGATTTTGCCAGGTCAGTGAGTTGATCCAACTGAAGACTAACTGGGGGTGGGGGGAAATTTTTCTATTGGAGACCCTCCAAAAATGACACCTGCAGCAGGTAATGGGGCAAGAACAGCAGCCTGATTGTCTAAGGAAAATCAGCCCTTTGAGCAGCAGCCCGTAGTTCAACTGATTTAAGACCAAATGAAACCACACAGAAGACCGCGGTACTATGGACCGAAGTATTCCCTGATGGGTGTGAGATACAGCCCCTCAAGAAGGGAGTAAAGTTTATTTTGATATATCAATACTGAAATTAGAATTATTTCTAGAATTATTTTAAATGTTTAAGCTGCATCCTTCGTAGAAAAAAAAAGCATCCTTCTTTACATTAAGTTCACATCGAAAGACAAAATGTGTGGTTTTTCTCATCACACATATTTTTTAATTTCCCTATGTGCCTAAAGGTTTCCTTGGTTGCAAAAAATGCATGGAATATTGAAAACATGGACAATTAGAAATTTATTCAGTAAGGAACATCAGATTTGTTATCTGCAGTTCAATGTTGTTCATAAATAATCACTCCAGACTCTGAGTTTGAAGCTGAAATCAAGTGGAAACATTGGGAGATGCTGAATTTGCAGTGATCTCTTAGCTAAAGAAAACAGACCTCCGGAGAGCTAGAAGAGCACCCACACTAACAGCAGCCTTATTCTCTTTCAGGAATAGGCTGGGAGCCCAGATCACTCCCTGAGTGGGTTGGAAGTTTCTGTGTATCCTTTTCCCAGCAGTGAACCAGTCCAGAGGTACTACTCACAGTAAGCCTGCATGCCAAGGTCAAGTAGGCAAGGCACAGCAATTTGCAATGTTCCTCCCAGCAACTATTTTTGAAGCATGTTGCAGCAGGACAGCTCTGAGAGCAGCGCATCTCCTGTAGGAAGCACTGTTCCAGACTTTGATGTGCAGCAAAGATACAGGAGAAATGTCACATCCTTTCTCAGTTTCATCACCGATGATCACAGCAGTAATTCAAAGACCAAACCGAGGACTCATTTGCACTGAATATTAATGTAGGTGTAATAGATAAAAAAACTGGCAGGAGTAGTTTTCAGAACAATGCATCTGCCAGCCACAATCTTTGAAACAAATCCAAGCCTAACAGAGCAGCCACTCTCCCTTTCTTCAAAAAGGGACTCAATATGATCAGCTACATCTTCACAAAAGAAAACATTTGGACTCTTTTCTTTTATAGACTTTGATCCAACGTCAGAATGGTGGTGATTTCAGTGCAGGTAAGCTCTTAAACAAGGCTCGGGTATTTAACTGTCTTTGAAGCTAGGCGTTTGCTTTTGTAAAGGGACTTACTTGACATTCTGAAGACGAAAGTCTCTTTTCATGCCAAATATAGAACAAATGTGACAGTTTGGAAAACTGCTCGCACAGCCCTGCCAGCTTACCTTGACATTTTGGTGCAGGAATCGCCTTAAGTTTCACAAAGAACCTATTTCCCGTGTCATTCAGTTCCTCCTCTCTGATAAAAAGGCTTGTGCAGGTGCTTAAATTGTAGCAAGGAGGTTTGCTTCAGATCTAACTGTCTGCTGGACAGAAAACAAGCGAGCGAACCATTTGCTAAATATCAGCAGTCTCTATTGGCTCATAACCAGATCCTGGACAGGTGTAACTCCACTGAAGTAAACCGAGTTCTGCAAGCAGAACGCTTGACCTGAGGACTGATTTCATCAATGATTTTACAGTGTTCTAGTACCACTCTTCTGAGTCATTCAATCCACCTGTAAAAACTGCTTTTAACCCAAAGAAACTATGGAACTAAACCTGCTTAAAATTCTGGTTTTCACGTGAACATACGTGGTCAAAAGCTACAAGGTTAAAATGTACAATTTCAACGGTAAAATAGCGAGAGTCGATTTGCCATTTTTATGCACGATCCTTTAAGATTATCCTTCTAGCAAAACAAGACACCTCTTCCTACCAATATCCTGAAGTACCCTTTCTATCTCGTGTTATACTTTAGCGAAAGAACCCTTCATGTCCTCTCCATTACTTCCATGCTTAATGGCATTGCAATGCAAGAAATGACACCTTACAGAATTAGGACCCAGACCGGCATCCCTTGGAGGCTGAGTTTCAGATCATTATTTCTGCTGACACTGTGCAGCTGTTGCAGAGGGTTTTTTTTCCTAGGAGCAAGTTCGGGTGCTTTTTTCTTTTTTTTTTTNTTTTTTTTTTTTTGCCACAGAAGTCTTTAGCGGGAAGAGGAAGGCATGGCTTGTTGGATCAGTGATGTAACACCAGCTGACAGGTGGGTTTCAGGGAACTCTCTGGGGCCATGGCCTCTTTAGTGGTTTTACCACTCTAAACTCAATTACAGTGGAGTTTCACGCTCCACAGCAAACTCCAGTCCTTTTTTGATAAAAACTCTACAAAGTAAATAAGTCATGATGATGATATGGGTCTGCCATTTAATATTCATTGAAGTACATATGTTTGAAAATTGGAAGCAGAGTTTAATCCATTTTCATATTTATATCAACATGAAGCTTTAAAAAGGGTATCTTTCCTTTTCTTGGAAAATCTGGACAATTTCTGGTCTGACAAGAGAAATAAAGATGTACAAAACTCACTTTGAATATAAGAAGAAGACCCAAGGAGATT
Organism: Pampusana beccarii; assembly: GCA_013399365.1. Taxonomy (NCBI): domain Eukaryota; kingdom Metazoa; phylum Chordata; class Aves; order Columbiformes; family Columbidae; genus Pampusana; species Pampusana beccarii. The sequence goes on from VWYH01001802.1 coordinate 178,211, forward strand.
TAAAATGCAAATCTTAAAATATATATCCTGAATCTACTCACTTTCAAAAGGGAACACGTCTCCCTTATGCGGGATTTTCAGTTTGCTTGAAATGACACAAAATACTTTAAAGGATCCATAATTCTTGACACAGTGTGCATAATTTGATCACAATCTACTAATACCTTGTTGCACAGTGCACTGATGGTATACCAGTTAATATATTTTATAAAGGGATTTTTACATTTACGACCAATTTCTTCTCTCATTTAGATATATTAGCTTGAAGTAACTTTTCTGTCTTTGATATGCTTGAAGTTATAGCAATCATCAGAATTTGGTTGTGTGTAGCTATGACAGTTAGATCAACACATACAAAATGAGTGGTCTATATGAGACCTACATATAAAACTAACAATACATTGGTCTCAAATAATTTAAAAAATTCTAATTTGAAAAAAACCCCACCTCATATAGCATTAAGCTTATTATTATTTTATAACATCAGGCAGGTTTTCCTGCCCATGTTTATGCACTTTCCAGAGAAATTGAAAGAAAGATGTACCAATTTTTTTTTCTTTGTCTTTTAGTATTTTATTTCAGACCACTGAAAGATAAATGAAGCTGGTGAGAAAAGAGTTAACATAATGATGTCGTATTTTATTTGACTGAATGTTTAAGCATGGTGCTACGGCTGATGGCACCTTGTTTAATAATGCAGTACATCGCTTCCTAAGGGGACAGGGCTTGATCTGAAAACTGAATATGGTGCACTCTAAATTCTCTTCCCTGAGGAAGGCTGACTAACTGATAAGTGCCATGAGCTAGCGCAGGGACTGATTCTGTCAAATCAAGCTCAAACGGAAGGCACAATGTAGACTCTTCTCAAGTCTTAGTGAAGTAATTTGAGCAGACATTTGTGACATTAGACAGTGCATCAACTATGGAATGCTGTAAAAGTTCACTGTCTTACTACAAGGTGGTCTTTAGATGACAGGATAAAGAAATCAGTGCAAATTTGTTAATGTAACAACTTGGAAAAGCATGCTAAAAATGTCACCCTATTGGGATATGTGATAAAATGTATAGGGAAGTGACTGCCAGTTGGGTTTCCTTGTGAATCCTTCATTAGAATTCATGTAAAAAGACATAAAAATAGGGAAATGCGATAAATATAAAATTGTATTAGGTGCTATCAGCTAAAATTCTGTCTTTCCTGAACTAAAACATTCCAATTGACAGCTGAAGCAATCAAGCAAGAGAATCCATCGTTCAGCTGCTTATTTCTCACTTTGGGATTATACAGAGATTCTTGTAGTTAAGTCATCAAATTCAAACTTCCAGTCCTGAAGTCCTTGAACATCTTGTCTAAATGGGGAGTGAAGAACAGCAGTCTTTAAAGTCGGGAAGAAAATTGTACAGGCTGAGAAGAGATAAAACCTGTTAATCAGATATAAGTAATACGACAGCATGCAAGGACTAACTTTCAGCAAAACAGCAAGAAAGACTGGAAACAAATGGAAATTCCTCAATAAATAGAATGGAAAATGGCAGAAAAATATTAGTTTCTCGCGGGTCATTCATGTCTGCCTAACCTTGTTTTTTTCTTCAAGTAAATAATGGTTTCTGCCTATAAGAGATGAGGAAAATCCCTGCCAGGTTTCCAGTGAAAAATTTGACAAAATGCTACCCGGGAAAATTGAGGATGAAATTAGTAAAGGAAAATATGGTACTTAAGGAACTGATCAAAGAGGATATAATAGCAAACAATGTCAAAAACAAGCATTTCAAGCTGGAGAGAGGTTATTAGTGGGTATCTTCCAGGGTAATTTAAAAAAAAAAAACTCTGTCAAAAGTTCTGTGACCTTAACACAGAAACAACAGAGTGCTGATGAGATGGGTTGACAACGCTCAGCTAAAAGGTACAGCAGCACAAGAAGAGTGAGCAGGTCTCAGAGAAAGACCTGATGACTACAATAATAAAACTGTGAAGAAATGGTACTTCACAAAATGCAAGAATGCACATTTGGAGATGAATAACAAAATATTATTTTTAAGGGGAAAAATCCATCAGCTGGATAAGGAGAAAGATTCTGGTGTAATGAGTGATCACAGGAAGAGTTGCAGGTGACAATCTGATGCCACCGTGAGAAAGGCAAATGACACCAAGCCGGTATCAGATGAGATTTTTCTGTTGAAGACCCACTAATATCATTGTGCAACACAGCTGGTGAGACCCTACCTGGAAGCTTTAAGTGACATCTTACTGTGAAGCTTTCAGGTCACCCGGTTCAGGAAAGAACTCCTCAAACTTGAACAGTCCTGCCAGAAGAAGCTATCTGATAAGATAATATGAGAAGAGAGTTACCTGTTGAGGCTGATTACAGATATCATTTTCTTTTAAGAAATACATCAACTGGGTGCAGAAGGAAAAGACTTTCCATTTAACCACCATGACAGGCAAATGAATGACTGGCTGCACATGAGTCAAGGGGCTGATGGAGACAGAAAGCTCCTCTGGAAGTCCAGTTCTGGAATACAGCTTCTCGTCTGAGTGGTGGAAGCAAAAGGGTTGCTTCCCAGCATGATGAATTTTGACAAGGTCAGGAAAATAATTATGTTGTGTGGTACTTCTGGTCATGCTTGATGTGAAGACCTAGGGGGTCCTTTGCTTACATTATCTTGGGCTGTATGGAGCTCTACAGCACCATTTTTATCAGTAGTATGCTCAAAGGTACAATTTAGGCCAGTGTCTGAGAAGTGTCCTCAGCCCCAAGTACTCTACAAGTAAACACATTAATAGTCCTGTACTAATGGACCATGGGGAGAATTTTAAAAGGCATTCGGCACCTGTAGAACTTTTCAACCACTGATACTAATGACATTAAACAAAAGAATTTCAAAGAGGGATCCTCAGCCACCTTGTTCTGCAGAGACGGAGTAAAGATTCAAGCATGCTTCCAATGCAGGTGACACTGACAACTTTTGTAACAAACTCCTATTCAAGCTTTAAATCTTGGAATTCTACATCTTTAGTGTGCAAAACCATCTGGTTTTAACCACTCTGGTGATCCTAACCACTTTGAATCCAGGGAAGACTCAGTAAATCATAAAACCCTTTAGGAACAAGAGAGATCTATGGTAAATCTAGCCTTTCCATTCATAGTGGAAATCACCTGACTGTAGAACCATGTGTGTACAGATACACTGAGAGGTGGAGAGACAGACTGAGGGAGGGATGATCCACCTGTTGAGTCTAATTATTAAAGGTCTAACTCAAAGCACCTACAATTAGTGATGCTCATAAACGGTAAACTAGAATGCAATAGTTTAACTAATATAGACAGCAAGTCACATGAGACAGGGAAAGCTTTGTTTCTGCATTGTATTGTAGAAAGTTACTAATATATATTTCATAAATTAATGGAATACATACACACTCATTACACTAATTTTATTTTGTGAAAACAGTTCAACTATACAGCACTTTTGAGACTTCCATAGATGCACCAGGTAGTATGATCAGACTAGCCTGGCTAATCATTTGAAGGGAGTTGCCCTACAAAAACTTTAAATAATTATTTTCAGAATAAGCATTTATATTAAAATTGAACAAGTTTTAATTGCACTCAAAGCCTTCCCATCAACAAGTCTTACGGGACAAATATTGAAAAAATATTTAAAAAAACACATCAAAACTCTGTTATCAAGCATTCCTGCGGACACCTGAAAACCAATTTGATTAAGTAACTTTACTACGGGGTTCAAACTCTGCTGCTCAGCTCTTACTTTAATGCCTTCATCTTCTTAGACCATCAACCCATGGAAACCGAGTTCTGTTCAGCCAGATTGGAGGATACTCAGTAATAGCTTATTTAGGAAGCTAAGGGGAAAAAAACAAACAAACAAACAACAAACACAAGCAGCTTTCTAGTTAAGTAGGAAAAGATGAGAAAAATGCAGTACTATCCAATCAGAGGAACAACAAGAGGGGAAAAAGACATTCTGGTTTTTCAGGGACTAGGGTGGTGTCTCTATGAAGCAATATGAACCAGTTTGTATTCCACATCTTGAGGTTCTCAAGCAGAATTCACTGGAACTGGTTTCACTGTTTCATGTGTCACATCTGTCCTGCAAGCCCCACTAGCATTTGCAGCACGCTCTCAGTATGAAAAGAATAAAATAACCCTCAGATGCCAAATATTTAAGACAGTAAGTTTTCATACCCCAAAAAGCTGACAGACCAACTTATTATATTGACACAGAGATTTTTAAGACAGACCACTGATAGACATGAGATTTAAATAAATCAGAATTGGTTGTACACAGACCCCTGCTTTCTGTCTTCATTAATTCATTTACTTAATTCTGTCCATTCCTTGAGACACAGCATTATCAGTGCTAATGCTCAAAAGCAAATGCTCAATTCAGATAGAGCACTGACTCACATCTGCAGCAAGGTGCTCAAGTGCTGCAAAACGAACTGTAAGTTACCCTCTTACCCAGCGTCAGGATTTCCAAGGATTTTCCAATTACATTTGGAAGTACCTACATGGCAACTGGTATTAATTTAGATCAAACTTTGGATGCATCTATGGGCTACAACTATAATGGAGTCCAGTGTATGGTTCAAAATGCTTAATATTCATCAAGACTGCAAAATCTTTTAACATCTCATGCAATGTCCCTCCTTTGGCTTTTTGCCATTTGAAATATGACTTTTCCTCTTGCACTAGCAAAACTGCATATCTGCAGCAACAAGGAGAACTTTTCTATACCTTTCTGTTTGTAATATTGTGTTGGAGGTACAAGGATATGGGCATTTTAAAATATTTCTCTGTCTATTTAAGATAAATGTTTTAAAATGCATATCTAGAAATTTGGAACGGCTTTATCATCAAAATATAAAATGTTCATCATTTATTTTAGGAAGTCATGTCAAAGTTATGTTCACCTACAATTGCACATTATTACAAATTACAAGGGTCATAGTATTTAATGCACCACATTATGCAAGAAGTCTGATGATGTTCACCACAGTCCTTTCCAGCTAATCTGAAGTGATTTTCTTTAAAATCCTGAACATCCTCCTAGACTACCAGTCGTCTTCCAAGGAAGAACAGTGTAGAAGTGATGACAGCATCATAAAACTTTTTCCTTACACTTTCATCAGTTTGATAATGTAGTGTTTGATAGTGTAGTGTCATTTGCTTTTGCTGAAAGAAAATGGACGCATCCCAAAGTAATGCCAGTGGCTACGCTTGAGGCATTTTGCTTTAATATCTCTGTGCCTCAGTTTTCCTATCTTAAAAAAATGTTCATAATATTCATTCACACCAGCAGGGTGTTGTAAAGCTAAATTTATTATTGTTTATAAAATGCTTTTAGAGCATCCAAGTGGAAGAATGAGAGATATGCAAACCAGAACCTCTTGTAGCTATTATTCTCAGACAATTTCTGTTGAATTTATATAAAAGGAATACTGATTATTCTCAGACAATTGTTCTCAAACAATTTCTGTTGAATTTATATAAAATGGAATATTATTTTTTAACAATATAAACTTGGTCATTAATCATTAAAATAGAATGAAGCCCTCAGATTTTTTTTGCAAATAAGCAATAATAAATTAAACTGAAAATACATCAGATACACTCAGCCTCTGCTAAGATGTAGGTGCACTGAACATCCACGTCATACCGACCGACGTGTTACACGAACACAGGCCTGCAGTCATCCTTGCCACTTCTTGTCAGTGGAACATGTACAAAGTTTTCTAAATGTGTGTTTGCTTTTGATGTGCAACTTTCAGCTAAGGAGAAATATACGATACTGCCCAATAGTTTTTATTTCTGGTACTTGTCTGTGAATCCTGTCAAATTCACACTTTAAAAGAAGCATCTTAATATAATTTTCAGAGCATGAGGAGACCCTTGCTTCTCATTCCAGTGACATTCAAAGCAAATTAAAAGAGGCAAGGGTGCTCTGGTATATGGGACTGGAAGTCAAACCAAGTCTGTGCTTAGCGCTGCCATACATTCACTTTACAACTTCAGTCATAAAACTTTGAATTTTCATTCCAACGACCACAAATTTACTGCTACAGTTCCCATAAGACAGGTCAACCTCCTCCCATACAAAGTAATAGTCTATCCCTCCCCCCAGATGTTGGTATTTAGGGTACTGTGAATCAGCTAGCACCTGGGTTCTGCTTTTTAATCACTTGCACCATGCAATCCTTTCCACTCCCAGTTCTGCACAGGCCCAGAATGGCTGCAGTTTGACCAAAATCGGAATTTATATTGAAGTTTTTAGTTCCTTGTAGGCCAACGTCTGAACAGATCACGCCAATATACAATATAAATGATTACCGACATTCAGAGTGACACAAGTTTCTGTAAGGTCTTACCTGGATCAGAGCTACTGGCTACTATAACACACATGAACAAAAGTGAGTTCCTCAGGACCAGATGCTGAGGGGCCTAGAGCACCTTTCTTATGAGGAGAGACTGAGAGAGCTGGGTCTCTTCAGCCTGGAGAAGAAAAAGCTGAGAGGGGATCTCATCAATGTTTATAAATATCTCAAGGGTGGGTGTCAAGTGGGTGGGACCAGACTCCTTTCAGTGGTGCCCAATGGTAGGACGAGGGACAACAGGCACAGACTGAAGCACAGGAGGTCCCATCTGAATATGAGGAGAAACTTCTTTACCTTGAGGGTTCCAGAGCCCTGAAACAGGCTGCCCAGAGAGGTTGTGGAGTCTCCTTCTCTGGAGACATTCAAAACACACCTGGACACATTCCTGTGTGATCTGCTCTGGGTGAGCCTGCTTTAGCAGGTGGGTTGGACAAGATGATCTCCAGAGGTCCCTTCCAACCCCAACCATTCTGTGATTCTGTGAGTTGTGATGTTTTCAAGAAATCTGAGTTTAGAAACATCTGAATAGCCTTATATTTATTGAAAAATGTAATAATTAATGTAAAAATAAATGGGTGAACAGGACAATTTTTTTTTTTTTAACCGATACACCACAATCCCATTACATGCAGATCTGTAGATCTGGATTGGCTTTGTCAAAACCACAACCCTTCTGGGACTCTTCATACACTTCACTAGCAAGAGAGTTAGTTCTAAAAAGCACCAAATCAGCTGGGCAGCAGTAATTATAATGTGCTCCAGGACTACCCCTTCCGTTCAAGCTCTCAGATGAAGCCATCCCCACACGGGTGCACGTGGGCACACGTGCGCAGACGACTCTTCCCGCTCCATTCGGAAAGACCCAAGTCTGACCCTGGTGGAACGAGTGGGCAGGAACCTGTGCCAGGGAGACCCTCTTCCCTTGGAGCTGGACAGAATAACCCCCTGCGGAGTTCTTAATTTAAAGAAGTTTAAGGGGAAACCAGTAATGAATCAGAAGAAAACTAAGAGAGGAGCTGTATTTCTTAGTCCCCAGCCTTTTCATATATTTACACAGCGGGGATGGGCAGTGACGGCTGTGAAACCTCGTGATCTACCCCGGGCACTAGTGACTTGGCACCATTAGTTAGTTTTCCCTAAGACCAAATGAAATGCCTAAAAATAGCAACACTTGCCAAAATGTTTAAGTTTTTAGCTTCGCTCGGTTGTCTCCACATTCAGACCTCTTTTCTTTTTCTGCCCTATCCCTCCGATTAGATTACATTCCTCTTGGTTGTGGGAGTGGGGATTACGCCTGAGCTGGGAACTGGAGGGAATACAGTAAAGCAGTCTTAAAGGGAAGAGGGAATAATTCTGACATTTCTCCCAGTGAAAGCAAGCAGCAATTGACCAAACACGCTGTACATCTACACTCGGCGCTTACACGCTGGGTGAAAGGGTCAGCCCTTGATCTCTCTGTGTTGCCTTATTGCATTTCCCGCAAGGCATTACCTTTGTTGACAGATTCCGTCCTTCTCGTCAATGAGGACTGTCATCTGGTCCCTCAGGCTACGCTCTTGACTGCTTCAATTGATCCTTTAGTTTGCTTCTATTTCTGGATGCCATGTTATCACTGTAGCTGGGATTTTGTATGTGCATATGAGTATTATAAGAAGTCTAAATCATAGCTCCTCAATTTTAAAAAATAAACACAAATAATTAAAAAAATAAAGTTGTCTGAAGTCCTCTACCTTTTCTTTTGATTGTGTTTAATGTTTCTAAACATTACACCCTTCATTCTCTTCATTCCGCTCCCCTCTCCCCTGCCATCAAGTAGCTCTGGATGACTTTCAACCTCACTGCCAACTACTGTAAAAAGAATAAATCAGGTAGCAACTGGTTTCAGCCGAAGCCTACAGTGATTCTTACTGGCATTGGAAAGCTTACTTGAATTCACAAGGGGCTTAAAAAGCACTGAGATGGCAGAGATTGTTGTGGCAGAAGCAACTGGAAAATGTCCTGAGATTGAAACACAGACATATTAACATCACCCTTGTGGACGCTAATGACTTGCACTTTAAAATGCCAGAGGCTCATACTGCCAGCTAAAACAAAGAAAAAACACATTTTCAGTCTCCAAAGACTTTAGATCTTTCCAAACTCTGAGGGCAAATTCAGCCATAATGTATTTTTGCAGTAGAGCAGGGCAGCTCATGCATGCCACTGGGGGAATCATTGCCTGGAGTTGCTGTAGGCACTGTAGTCGGTATAGCTAAATAAAACAGAAGCTGAAAACCTTTGAGAGGTTAAACTAGTAATGAAGCATTCTATAATGCAATGCAATCAAACCTAAACAGTTTGAAGGCATATCTTGCTGACGCTCGCAACCCTTGTCTTTCTCACCGACGTATATTTAAGGAAACGACCACCAAACACACAGATTTCTGTGAGGGCTTTACAATTGAAATTGACACATAATTAGAAAAATATTTTAATCTTTTGATGAAATAACCATGTCTTACTTAGACATTTCTAGATGAGGAATTCTTTTAACAGCTTACTAGTAATGGCAGATTGGAAACATTCCGAAACTGTAAATGTTTAAAGAGATCTACGCGAAGAAATGGAAAGGTAACAGAAAAGGAAGAAAAACATATGCTGACAATAAAAAGAAAGCTAGGAAAAGGCTTGGAAGCAAGTATTTGGAATAAAAAGTAAAAAAATGACTGGTTTGAGTGGGAAAATGCATGTAGGATAGGAAAAATACAGAGGCCAAATTCATTCTCATTATAAATCTAATGACGAACCAAGCCCAAGAAACTTTAAGTGGAGTGGGGAAAAGTAACTTTCATTCTTTTTTGATGCTTTTTAATATGTAAAAGAAAAAAAATGCAAGTTTTATTTGCTTATATTAGGAATGCAAGCCACATACACTTTTTTCTTCACAGATTCCATGCATGGCTAAATGCGCAGAGTGAGATTTGTTGCTATATAGATTGCATTAAACCTGAGTAACTGAGAAAGTAATTTATACCTTGCCTAACTGAGCTGCTTCCTTTTAAGGACAAAAACCACCAACTAACCGAGGTTACAGTGTTGTCTTAGGGCCTTACTGCTACCTCCAAAAATTAAACAAGACATCTTCTTTTATAAATTTTATGATAAAGAACTAAAATAAAAGGGCTGTATTTTATCTTCAAATTAAAGTAATTCCTATAATAAAGTAAGTCTGAAAAAATAATGGTTTGTCAAAGTGAAGTGAGAAATTATTACAGAAGAGGTGAAAATGCACAAAGATACAGAAGGAAAATTTGTATCGTCATCCATGTATCAAATATTCATAACGGGATTTGGTGTTGGTAAGGGAAACATGTTTGCTCAATGAACTTCTGGGTCTGCACGCCACAAATGTTTAGGCACATCGCTATCCTCACATACATGTCAGTAATAATATGGCTCAAGTACATTAAAGCCAGTGGCTGGAGTTGTCAAGTGAGTAGTTAAAAATATGAAAGTAAAATGTGATATTGTGAAGTTTATATGCAGAAATTAAAACAAAACCAAAATCCAGACAAAACAACTTAAATTCCTCCTTAAAATGAGGAAATAAAGTGTAATTCGGGGATAAAAAAGGAACATACACACAACTAGAGTGCAGAAGAAAACACTTAAATTCTGGTGGCTAATATTGGGGAAAAAAAGAAAAATAAGAGATGAACTTGCCAAGATCCTCAACATAAGGGACCAGCTCCATTCCTCTTCGACCTTCCTTGCCAACAGGCAAAACCTTTTCTGCTGGAGCCCTAATGCATTCCAACTAATTCACTGTGCATCTTCTAAATTCAGATTCCAACAAGTGCTGAAAGTGGTCTTCTAGGTTAAAAAAATAAGATTCCATTTGTTCTTGTAAAAGTCTTTTTTAAATGCTTGAGCTTGAATTCTGTCACATAGAGATAACCTTTGCTAAAAACTCTGGGAAGATGGAGAGTCTTGACCAAGTAACGAGTTTTAGCTGTAAATGAACCTGCAGGAAAGTGGGCGTTCTTAATATGGCTGTAATTCTAGTTGTTCTTTAAACTAGGAATGATCAAATTATCCATGATTCAAATACAACCTTGCCAGAAAAATGTATAGTAGTGCTGAACTGAAGCAAGCAAAGTATTTTAAACAAATATAAACTCTATTGAGTTGATCCATAAGTCCTTGCATGCCCTAAAATGCCAGTGATGAAGCCCTTACACTGAAGTTCTACAAGGACCAGAAACAAAACTTTGGGCCATAACCATACAGATTTCTTTCTATGTTTTAACTTTTTTTCAGAACAGAGGATGTAAATTTAAAGCACTGTATGTATCACCAATTAAATCTTCGTGGAGTTCCCCTTATTCTGTACAAAGAATGTTTCTACTCTCAGTTTAAGCTTTATATACTTCAGGAAATTCTTCTTCCGAAACGAAAGTTTAAAAATGTTGATAAATTATATCAAGCTTATCTCCAGAATTGCATTCAATGCTGAAAAAGCACAGTAAGAACTACTAATAAAGATCAATCTGTGTAGCCAGGGAATATCTAACACAGGAACCCAGGGTATGGATAGCTAACAGTCAGCAGCGAGATCCTTCTCTTCAGTTGCCCTTCCACTCCCTAGCTGAGAGTCATGAAAATATTCTACTTGGCCTGAGCTTTATAAAGCACTGTAACTTGTCAGCAATATTACCAGCAGTTTTAGTACTGTTCTACTAAAATTTGCTCTTAAATAAGAACTGATCTATCACTAGATCGCATTTTAAATACTGAATTCATTATCTAACTTTAGTTTCATGAGCACTTCAAGACAGGACAAAATAACATCATTGCTAAAACAAGACATCCAGCCACCGTCAGTCTCTTTGCTTCCCATTTCTGCACAGGCTCACTCCTTGTCGTCACCTTGTGTTGGCACAAACATTTGTGTGGCTGTGCAGTGTGAAGGACTGGGGAGATGATCTGGCTTAAAACAAACCCAGACTGAAACACCCACCTGGTCCATCAAGCAGCTACGTAAACATTTGTGCCAGCACAAAAGGATAGCATGGGTGAGGACTCAGAAGCAACATACGGGTCAAGGGAAATATTTCTAATATATCCTTCTTGCTACCTGTCTCGGAGGGTTTCTCACCTCTTAGTGACAGACTGATTGCCCCCAGATACCAGACATCATTCACACGACAGCCTCACTCTTTGATACATAGTCCACTGCCTCAAACAGAACAACCATTTTTCTATGTATAAAGATCAGCCTAAGCTTATTTATTTGATTCATCAAAATTCTTTCAAACTTCTATATTTTTCCCTGACTCCTGCTCTGTCCTTGCCTTTCCTCTATGAATTTTTGGGGCTACACAGTAAAACTGGATATTAACATTCATTAAATAAGAAGCACGTGGAAGAAGGATTTAAACAGAGAAGTGGGGATGGAAATGGCATGGCATTATCCTGACACGCTCTCTAAGCAAAGACAGAGGAGTTAATACATGTGCACATCAAGCTGATCACAGCACATGCAGGTGTTCTCAGCCCCAGCAACATTCTTCCCACCACCTAGTGCTGTCCTGACCCACATGGAGAACATTCTCAGGCAGGCCCACAGAGGGAACTCCACATCTCCAGGGAGGGTTCCCCTCCAAGAAAGTCCTCTTGAGCAGTGACCACTCATTCCAACACATCTGAATTTACACGTGCTGAAATAACTTGGTTATTGCTCATCTGTACCAGCTGACAACATGATGCAAATAATTTTGCAGAAATGAACCACTTCCATCACCTACTGCTGCACTATCTTTCCCACTAATTCAGAGGGGGATTTTTCCTTTACATTTTAAGTACTAAGCTGAGAATGATCTCTATATAACCTCGCTATATTATAATTTATTTTGGTAGCCATTTCTAGCAAACGCATTTTGAGTATTACTAGCTAACCCATTCTGAATTTACTGTTGTCGAATTGCAATCATTTTTGAATTGGTGTCACTAAGTCAAATGCTTTACAAAAGTGGGCCAACACAGCAGTCACCTTTATCAACTAGATCCTGCCAGAACAATATCAATCTATTTGACCAGACCTAATGTCTGTGAAATCACGCTGGTCAACATTAACTGTATTCTCAGCATTTAATTCTCTATTGAAGTCCATCATCAGTTGAACTGTTACTTTCTTGAAACTCCATGCCTAAATACCTGTCCTATATTTAATTTCCCAACTCAACCATCTTATCACACACAACAGCAGCAGAACACCCTCTTGATTCTCTGGAATTTCACAGATTTTCATTTAAAATCAACGTCACTAGTCTGGACATGTTTGTTAAGAAACTCTTCAGACTATCTGTTTCAACCCACTTACATTAAAATATTGAAAGCTAAAAAGTAGTCCTTTTATCTTCTTCACTGTGGGGCAAAAAGTTTTATTATTCATACATATGGAGGCATCCATGTTTGTTGTAAATCACAACCACAACATCATTAAGTACTTCTACATTTTCTGCACTTTTCTGCCTTTTCTGCTGAGAAACTGGCCTTTTGTTAACAGAACTGCTGTGTTTCCCTGTCATGAAAAAAATCCTTTTCTGTGCTTTTAGGCTTAATGAGAACAGTCTCTGGGATAAGAGTTTTAATATAATGACTGGATCTCAGCCATCAGATTGTACAAGCAACCTGAAACCTTTCGGCTAGTTAAAACAGAGAAATGTCTTCATTTTCAAGTATAGGCAGTTGAACATCTTTCAAAACCCATGTTTAAACCAGACAGATATGTTGCTAGTACTAGACAGCAGTAAACATACTTTTCTGCCTTTTGTTTGCAAAGAAGGCATCGCATCAGGGGTTGGGCCACTGACAAAATCTGAATAAATGAAGATTTATATAGAGTGCCTAAACTCCAAACAGGATTCATGTACGATTTTCACCCAATCCGCAAACCTAGCACAGTGCACATTGGAGAGACATCTGGTCTCTTGGATGGAAGAGACATTTTCCAGTGATCAGATGTAGCCAGAAGCTCCTTTGCATAAAGTAGAAAAATGGGAAAAATCCTTCAGTCTGAGTTTGTCCTGTAAGTTTATAAAGCTAGACACACCATTTAAGAACTGGTTATTTGGGTGTTTTTTTTTCTTTGCTACCAAATATTACAAATATGTGGGAAGAAATTCTCACTGAAGAAGATGCAATATGCTTTTCCCTCTGAAAATACACAACTTTTACTGATACTTTCCAAAGAACAGCAACAATCAAGAAACAAATGAGGACAAAGCTCTTTTAAAATTTTTATTTTAAGGCCAGTGTACGAAATCAGATTTAGTGGAGCATGAAATTCTTGTCCAAGTCACTGATTTAGTAAAATAATCAAAAAGTGTTTCATGGGTTCATCAGAACATGTATTTGCCAATAATAAGCAGAGAATTTTGCAGAGTGAATCCATGTTTGTAATATTTCTTTCCACACTGCTAAAAATACCATCTCTTTCGCATGTTTCTGATTAATGCCTTTAAACACAAGTTTACAGAAATACACAAATACTTTTATGCCACAAAGTAATTTATTACACAAGTTAGGGAAAAAATTAAAAGGGATTTTTTTCATAGAAGATATGTTTAAAGTGTTAATATTTTTTTCTGTCTTTGCAGGAATCACTGATGCTGCACCTTGGATAGTCTAATATATCTGACTGCTATTTTATCTTGATTTATCCAGACAGTATCTGCCCTATGGGAAATACTTGAACCTTCCAGGCTTCACAGACTGCAGCTATGGGAAAATATCAGCAACACAACCCATGTTGCTGAAACAGGTTACCCTCTCCAGTTAAATGATACCACTTCCAGTCATATTAATTGTAGTTTAAGAAAATAAAATCTGTTCAATAGAGTCTGCAATATTTAATGATATATGTTTATTTTGGGTAGTATAAAAGCTGAATAGTTAGGAAAATATAAGGTACTCAGAAGCCACAAAGAGAATTCAACCTGTTTGTTAAGCAAATTTGCAATTCACACTTGGATTTGACTCTCATTACCAAAAATTGTATCTCAATTGAGCTGACATTTTGTCCCCGACTCACTGTGTCCCCGCACAGGCCTAGCTAGAAAGATGTTTTACTATGAATGTGCACTTCTTGAGAAAAAATCGAATTTTTAATGACACAATATACAAATATTTATAAAACCTATTCAAGGGCCTAAAGAAAACACGGGAAAGGCCAGCAATGAACCTTACTTATGTTAGGTGTGTCTACTGTTTTTCAAACTCAGCAGCTCTGGAGTTCAGGAGGAAATTCTTTTAGAAAACAATTAAAGACAGGGAAACAATACACATTTTCTACATGACTAACTGACACTTGAGTTATAAGTTTTACCTTGTAGCACAATCAGTAGTTGCGCTTAAAAAAAAAAGTAAAGAAATTATTGTTTCTGTCCTGCCTTCACTATTGGAAGTATTACTTCTCAGAGCACAGCCATACCAACATTTGATTTGGCATTTGACTAAACCAGTGGGGCAGAAATGTCCAGCAGGGATGACGGAAAAATTACCAAGAGAAAAAAAAATCCTCTCAACGCAGATCAGCTGCCAAAAAAATTTAAAACTTTTTCTACCAGTGACTGATCTGTTTTAAAAGATACTTGCTCTCTGCTCTTCCAAATACTTGTTTACACCTCTCCAGACATTTCTGACTTCTCGGTCAGTCATGTTTGCGGTCTTACTCTTAGGGAAGATAAACAAACAGAAAAATGGCAGCTTTTAACACAATAAAAGATGATTTGACTATTGTTCATAAAAATAATAATAATGTAGCTATCATTTTAGACAGCCATATCATATTTGAATGAGCCGAATGAAACTAAGTCAGATGTTGTTCAGACAAATGAGCTGTAAAAATGTATAGCGGCTTGTTGTACCTGTCCCTGACATGTACACCAGTGAGGCAGAGGTGTGAGGTACACCTATACTGAACGTGTACACAAGGGTGTTAGCATTGGTTTTAACATTAGGGGGTTAGGTTTTGCAGATTCTAAGTGGATTAACCCCTCTAGAACACATATGACTAATTGCCCCACTCCTAAAAAATATTCAGTAACCGTTAAGATAAATCAGAACATATGTAAGAAAACCTCAAATACTTTGTACTAAAGCAGAAGCCTAGGCTTCAGGTGCTCTCACTCCATCTGTATTATATCCAGAATTATAAATTTTTTCATTGTTTGGGGTAGGAGGAGATTTGGCAGAAAGAATCAGCCAGCGTGCCCACTGATATAAAAACAGCATAAGGATTCTTATTCTCAAGTAAACACTTTAAGCTTATGAATCATGTTTTAATATAATTTCCCAGTCCAGCTAGCAACCTGTGTGATCTCTGAATCATTCCATTCTTGTTTCCAACCAGAAGTTAAAGCATGCATCAAAATCTGAAAATGGTTTATTACGTGCTAGAGCTACAGGCAGTTGAAATAGTTTTACCATTCCTGAAATTGTCTTACTATTTTCTCCCCTCCAACACTCCTAACAGCTAAACCCTGGGACATGACATTATTTGCAACAGAGTGTGCCCACAATTAAACATGTTAAACAAAGGCAATGACAGAAGAAACACAATATGTGATGCACATACATATCCATCCTAATTCTTACTTTGTTATTATTTAAAAGCAACAGTTTTAAGATACGAAAGGACTACTAAAAAGTTACAGATTTATGACTGTTTTGCAGTTTTCAGTAACAGTACAATATGCAAATCTCTCTACTATATGATTCACTACAGCTTTAAGAATATATCTTCTGACAAAAGCTGCTACCTCAACTTCTCATTTTATGCAGCTTATAGAAAAATTTCAGATGTGACCCAGTTATGTCACAACCATTTTCAAATTGTGATTCTTTGAAAAGTAACTATATAAAAAAAGCACCTTCTTACTCATCAGATCTACTCCCCATAGATAGCCAGGATAAGATCTGCTGACTTGGTTACAAAAATAAAGGTTCTACTACTTATTAAAATTTCTACTAACCTTGCAAAACTAACATAGCTGAGGAGAACAGGGAGCTAAATTATTTTGTATCTTCAGTGGAAATATTAATAACTATTTCACACTGCAATACAGCTCTAAAATAACTCATCAAATATTTTGAGTGGGATCAAATGGCAGCAAAGGCATACTTCTGCCTGCAGAAACATTTTAACAGATACACACAATAAGGAATTAATTTAGCATTTTGTTAGAGATTAAATCACCATTGGCCTTTGGAAAGGAACTGTTTTACATGAAAACTGAGCATGATATATGAAAATCAATAAGACTCTCAGGAAGCAATTTTCCATTCAAGCTGTTTACTATCCATCTTTCTCCAGTTCCTGAGTTTGCCTTCTAATTTGTCATTTTAATAAGACTCTTAGATATTATCGTACAAATCCTAAGATTTGGCGCACTGATTTTTTCCTTGCTACTACTCGTTCCTGTTCCAGTACCTCAGTTTGATTGTATCACCCTACCAGATCCAGAACACAGCAAAACAACACATCATGACACCAAAGCTATGCAGTCAGGCTTCCATAAATCCTGAGACTGGCTTAAACTTAAGCAAATTTACAGCATGGATAAGGGGAGCTTTTTTTGATGAGGGGAAGAGTGGAAACACTTGACTCTTGAAAGACAAACAGCCCCCAAAGGCATCTGAAAAATAAAATTTAACCTTAAAAGTCCATGCAAAAAACACCTGTATCTTCCCACTATGATCCTGAAAGTGAGCTGTTCTTAACTTTCATCTTGTTTCTGGGAGGTAAACAGCAATCCCTTTTCCATCCACAGTCAGCAGCCCTTACCAGCTACTTAGTTATTGTCATCTCACAGATGTCTCATTCCTTTCTGTCAAACTACTGTGTTGCCATCCTTCTCCACTTTCCTTCTGAACAACATGTTCATCTGTACCACCTCCATCTCACTTCTATAGCTCTTGAACTTCTTACTTCATTTTCATTCTCTCAAAATAAAACCTGACTAGTTCAGAAAACTCGTTGACTTGAATTTTATTTGCAACTACAGATTTTTTTTTTATGGAGAACCTGCTTTGCTGTACGTTAGGCAACGCTGTCCAAATTACAAGACCCGAAAGACACTTATGTGTTAAAAGCTGGAGGCGATATGGGATCCTCAAAAATATTACAGAGAAGTAAAACACATTATCACCAGCATTAAGCAACTCAAGCTCTAAAAAAATCACAAATTTGTTTTAAGAAACACTCTCTTAAAAAGTATGTTTTCTCTACATTTATCAGATGTTCTCAGGTTTAAGTGGTTTTTGGGTTTTTTTTGTTTTTTTTTTTTTTCAAATGAAGCTGAAATATGTGTTTTCACAATCTGAGAAGTATTGATAAATTCAATAGAAAAACGTGAGGGTTTGCAATAACAATCCTGTGAGTATTTTAAGCTGATCCCACTTTCTCCTCTCAGAACAAAATGGAAATGAGATATTAAAAGTGTACAAAAACCTCAGCAAGAGTGAATTTAGGCTTAGCTTTTCACTACTGATGCAGAAGACTATCTGTATATACAGATATAACTGTATCTAGATATACATGTAAACATACAGAGAACCACATTATTTGTTATCCTTCTGACTTTTACTGCCTGGAGAGTCATCTATCGCAGAGGCTCGATTTCTTCAGCCTGAATTGCATGCCTGAAGCAAGAGGCTTAAGCCAACACTTGCAGTCAGGTTTGGAGAACAAGCCACAGGCAGGAAAGGTCACTTTTTGGTTTCTTTGTCATGTTCCCTCAAGACAGATTAAAAATTTATAGTCTTCATACCAGAAACTCTTTGGTCTGAAATCTAAGGTTTCCTTACTCAGACACCAGAAATAAATTTATATTATTGATATTAACAATACAAATACATATGTATCTCACCATCTTCTCAGTTCCAAGGCCTACCTTCCCCCAGACTTCAGGTAAACGTCCCAACCTAACCTCTCCATGGAATACCTTCCTGACAGTTGACTTCCCAAGATGATCAGAGCCCCTAAATGAATGTTGGGAACTATGTTGCCTCTCCCCATTGCACGACATAGAACATGCACCTCGCTGGATTATGATCTTGGTAGGAGGATGGATGTTCCTGTTTTACTACACTGGTGTCATCCACACAGAGCTGCCTCTAGTGGAGGCCATGTTAATTTAGGGAATGCATTTATATCGTGACTTTAACTTCAGAGTTTAAGATCATCCAAAGTAAAGTGTGGAATAAGCTACTTTTTAAAGCTATTTTGTGCACTAGGGAGTTTACTTGAAAGACAGGAGAATGAGCAAAAAGAGTTTTAATTACTGCATGGCATTCTATCTCCTGCTTTGGTAATTTCTATGTCACACTTCAATTAAGTTTTAAAAATTATTGAGAAGTGTTTATGATAAACTCTCTATGAAATGAAACCTTACAAGTTCCAGAAAAGGTAGTATGCATGTAGGCTACATCCATCTATTACCTTACATAACCAGAACCATCCTGTGGCCTTCAAGCCAATGGGAAGAGCTTGGTCAGAGTCCTTACTTTTAAACCCTCCGGCTCTCCAGCACTGCGTGGCCATCGCCAGACTGTCTACTGTCAACAGCCCCAAGCTCTCTGGTGCTAGTTCCTCAAACTGTGCCAGGCAATTGTCTGGCACAGGCTGAAATTGTTGTAGGAAATAGGAATTCAATAGCAGAGACACAGCTCCAGAGCCCAGGAACATAACCTGGCACTGCTTAAATATTATCACTAGGGACAGGCTCCTGGGAATTATTGACGATGGGAATAAATTGCCTGGGCAGAGTGAATCCAGCCCAGAAACTTGGAGGATGTGGCCTGTTTAGAGAGGGTAAAAAACAAGAAGTCAGCAGAGGATTTCTTTCGCCTGTGTGGAGCTTTCTGTTAACTATTTATTTTGGTTGAAGACCAACAAACCATGTTTCCTTAGACTGCTTCCTTTTCCTGGTCCCTTGTCTGCCACACATTTTTTTCTTCCCATCTCAATCTGGACTCATTCACATCTCATTTCTCAGTTGTCCCTTTTGCAGCTGACCACAGCTTTTCCTCTGTGGCTTCTACAACTGCTTCCCTTCCCTAGAGCATCTTTTGCAGTCCTCCTACTTGGATGAGTATCTTCATATTCCTCTTTGGGTATGTTTGTACTTTTGGCCTTTTCTGTATCTCTGGACCTGCATCTCTCATCTGAGGGTAATCTTTCTACAAACACAGCATAGCTACTGCACTGAGGACTCATAGATCTATCGCAAGCTTTTTGTCCTTACTGAAATCCTGGTGGCTCATTCACATCTTATAAATGACTCAACTCAAAACCTGGCACGGTTAAAATAAAGCTTTCACTCTTCAACTAATAACCCCTCCCGTTTTTCAGCTACTACTAGTGACATTACTATACAACGCTTTCTCTAGATTTTTGCATATGAACAGCAATAGTTTTTCTCCATGAGTAGCATACCTAATACATGTTTCCTTTACCCAGAGAACTACAACTCTCACCTAAACTCCAAACATGTCTCAATCTACCAGACCTTGATAGGTGTTATCTAGACCCCCACATCCATTTAGAGAACTTCAGCAAATACAACTTCTTAAGTCTACTGCCTCAGGTACGTCACATTTTGAATTAATTCCTTGGGACCTCCTTTCCATTTCACATCAAATAACTGCCTTTACAGAATCATAGCTGCAATCCCTCAGTCAGCAGTGAAAAGACAACTCCTCTCTGAGCAGCCCATCACTTCAGATCCTGTTATCTACTTACTAGATTTCCAAACACCTTTGCATTTTCTTTGTCCTTTGGAGGGATTCTTGGTCAGCATCTGTTCTATTGTTCTCCTTCAAAACACTTCTTAAAATTGTTCTTTAATGATTAAGTAGCAGTGAAGTCTCAGCAACAAGAACCTACTATTATGCCAACCAATGTAATCTCATTCTTTTCCTTTGCTCTTTCCAGTCATTTGCTTTATCATTTCTGGTCCTTATTGTAAGCATCTTAGACTTTTTTGTATTGTGTCTTCAGAATGAGCTCCCAGGTGCTCTACTCCATAATCAAGTTTGGTAAGCACATACCTAATCCAGCCTAATAATTACCATGGATGCTATTAAGTTTGTACTTGAATCAAAAATATCTTGGTCTTCCTTATTAAGACTGAAATCTGTATTCAGCAAAACAACGTAACACTGTGATACAGCAGAAGCAATGATAGCCAGTAACACCACAAACATTGTCTTACTAGCTGCAGCTCATGCCTTACGGCTTGAATATAAGAAGTCTTGAGCATCCAGGACTTTCTTATAAAGAGCAGAAGTGGGCGTTCCTAACTTTTAAAACCAGGGCACTTTGCATCTTGATGAGGAAACTTTTACAAGTCTTACCAAGTAAAGTGTAATAGGAAACAGCCGATTGCAATTGATCTGATAAAAACCAATCTCTTTTGATTAATAAACTGCCCCCTGGCGTAATTATTTGCAATCTATGGCAAACATAATTACATGCATGGTTTTTGTATGAAAATATGCGCTTACAAGTACCTAATTTAGTGTTTTATGTCATGGGAATCAGTTTTAACATGGAATGCCAAAATGAAACACCAATGCAGATGGCATCTTAGTAAGCGCAACCAAGCTCAGGCAGAGATCTACCATTAAAGAGTTTTTAATTGAGGTTCTTCCCTCTGCTCTCACTCCCATGTTGTTCCCGGCCGGGAGGGAAGGTGCGGATGACGCCATTTCAGAGGCTCCTGTCAGGGCTGACCGCCAACCGCGGCTGTCCCAGCGCAACCACGCCGTTATTGCTTCCTTGGGGCACCAGGTCGAGGCAGAGCCTGCCCGATTACCGACGAGACCAGACAGACTCATTTTTTCGCGCTCGCTCGCCGCCTGTCCCGTTTTCAGGGGTGTGCGGGACACCGCACAACGCGCGGCCCCCCGTCCCGCCTAAACCCTGCGGGAGCGCGAGCCGCCGCGGCCGCCCTGCCACCCACGTGACGTCCTGCCGCGAGCAAGGACGAGCCGGTTCCCGCCACCCGCGAGACCGCCCAACACCAACGCCACCTCTGGCAGCACCGAACAGAAAGCGCGCAAAGCCATGTCAGCTCCCGGGAGTGCCCGCGCTTCCCCTCGCTCCCTGTCGCCTCCGGGAGCGTCCCACGCCTCCTCCCCCGAACAGATAAGAACACCCTCCCGACCGCCTTCCGCTGGAGCAACTCCGGGTTGGTTGCCGACCGACCCAATCCAAGGTTGGGGCTGCGCCGCCGACCTTGCGTGGGATGTCCCATCGGTGGCACGGGGTGGACTTGAAAGCGCGCTGGTGCCTGAGCGGGCCCATTCCGAGAGCGGAGCCAGCGATGCCCCCTGCGGGGAATGGTTCCGCCCGAGACGCAGCCGCCGGCGGCAGCGCGTCGGCGCCTGCCGTCCCCTCGTGCGCATGCGCGGTAGCGCGGCGCCCGCCTCACGTGCTCCTTTGCGTCCGGCGCGCGCGGCGGTCATGGCCGCGCTGCTGTGCTCCGCCGGGCGCCTTCG